>JAVHMZ010514843.1:0-15905 GCA_034782995.1 Amazona versicolor
CGGCGGCAGAGTGGTCAGTCCCCGGTTTGAGCTGCGCCAGGAGAGGGAACAGAGTCTCTGGATGCCAGAGCTCTGTTCCCATGGACGCTGTTTTTACGAAACGAACTCGTTGGCTTCGTTTTTTCAAATTCACTTTCAGCGAAATGCTTTCTCCGCAAACGCGAGATACACCGGCCAATTCGGGGCAGGCGTGTGTCCTTCCGCATGCTGTCGAAATCCCAGGGCGTCTTGTTGCCCAAATAAGCGATAAACCGGAGTAGCGGCCGACTCGGCCATAAACTCGCCCTTCGCATCGGCCCAGCCGTCTCCTTTCGTGGCGCCTGCTCCCACGAAGACGGGACGGGGAGCACAAAGCGCAAACAGCTCGTGCATGTCTACCGGCAGCTCGGGCGCGCGGGGCTCTTCGGCTGCATACTTCAGGAAATTGCCGGCCATCCAGTGAAACTCGTTGGCTGCTGCGACGTTTCCGATTTGCTCGCCGAAGTTGCGCCGCCACAGCGCTGCGCCTCCCGCGCCGGAAGAAGAAATGTAAGCGACGCGAAAACGCGTGTCATAAGCCATCGTCACCAACGCAGCTTTGCCGTATCGCGAATGCCCGTCAATGCCGATGCGCTTGGCGTCGACGGTCTCGTCGGTTTCGAAATAGTCCATCGCGCGGCTCGCGCCCCAGGACCAAGCGCGCAATGCACCCCATTGATTTATGTCGCGCGGCCGGCCTCGGTTGGTCAAACCGATGATGCCCTGCTCGAGGTCGGCCGCCGAGTCGCCTTGAATCGATAGCGGACTCAGTTCCGCGCAACCCCATCCACGGCTCAGCACCTGTTGTTGCCAGGTTGGGCCACTAGACGCGGCAAGAAGCGCGTCTACCGTCCTCTTCGGAAATTGGAAGGTCCAGGATAATTCCATTTCGACTGGCACTCTGCCCTTACGTTCGAGGGGAACGGTCAAGTCGAGCACGATATCGACCGGAATTTGCGGAGCGGCGCTGTTATCGACATGTCCAATCAGATGCTTTCGCAGGAATGCTATATGGCGCGACACTCCGTGGGCGTCGGTGAAGCTCTCCGAGCCCGTTTCCGTCTTGACCACCGACCAACTCACTGCGGGAACGTTGGGCGGAACGCGGCCGAGTATCTCGCGATCGAATAGTTCGGCAATCTCGGCGCGCCGCTTCGGCCAGTCTTGCGCGTTCGCAACTCGACTCCCATCATTCAAGCGAAGCGGGTCCGGCAGGAGGGAAGAAAGCGTCGCTTTCGATTCGTCATAGTTGACGGGATGCGCGGCGTTCGCCTCCTGCGATACTCCGGGCCTTAATTTTGTAATGCCGAGCACGCGCATCTCGCGCTGCAGTTCGCTTTCAGCCGCTTGCTTGCGGTCGGGGGATTGCTGTTCGAACGTTAGCTGCGAGCAAGAAAGGATGGCAAACAAAAAGTAGATGACCCGGTGCATTGCAAGTCAAGTATCTGACATCACGTTGGGTAACGTCCGAGAGAAAGAAGGATTGAATCCACGCTGTCCGTCACGCCATGGGCAATGATCGGAGCCGCCAAGTTGCGGCCGCTCGCGAGGTATAAACCGCAAAGTAAGGCTCCGTCCAACATGTTTTCCGTGATGCCGGTCCAGCCTTGATCGAAGTGCGCTAAGCCAACCGCCGCAGA
The DNA here is from genome assembly GCA_034782995.1 of Amazona versicolor. Taxonomy (NCBI): domain Eukaryota; kingdom Metazoa; phylum Chordata; class Aves; order Psittaciformes; family Psittacidae; genus Amazona; species Amazona versicolor. The sequence continues at coordinate 1,659 of JAVHMZ010514843.1, forward strand.
AGTCAAAGCGACGCTGATCGACCAATGGCCGAAGACCTCTTGAAGAAGGATGGCGCGCAACCAGTTCTTTGGCCGGGCGGAAACCGACGTCTCGCCAGCGCAGCTTCCGAAAGCGAAGCGAGATCCAACCGAGCACCAACAGATATGGGGTTTTGCTGAAAATGACAACGTGCGGCCAACGGAAGACGTCGGCGCAGAAAAGAATCGCGATGATCGCGGCCTCGATAACGAACAATCCGATCGCTCGCCCGCGGGTTTCAATCTTCTCGGCGCCTATTTCTTAGCCGCTCCGCTTCGCGCTCCGCCACCACAACGATTTTGATCTGGTTGGCCACGCTCATCAGCTCTTCTATTTCCTCGGGACGCATAGGCATTCCGCCTAAGGCTCCTCCTAGAAGTGTAAATCCGAGCAGCAGTTTGCGAAGGCGCGCGTTGACGCGCCTCCTCATAAAGGAAAGCAAAGACACCTTTACCCCCGAACTTAAGCGGTTGACTTGGATCCTTAGCAGTCGGAGGAGAATGGCGGAGGACGGGAAGCTAAATTGGCGCGTTCACGCTTCAGAAGTCTGACAGGAACGCTCGTGTGGAATGAATTTTCGACTAACGATTTGCGCCGTGGCTTAGACAGGAGTCTTTGCCGGCGAAGAATCTTGCTCGCGGGCGTCTGGTTTGCTACCCACTGAATCTCGTCACGAGAATGGACGCAGGTACCGGCGCGGAGCGCCGGGCTCAGCGCAAGCAGGGAAAGCAAAATGGACAGCAAGAGCGTGGCGGCTGTGCGTGCTCTCGCCGGGATCATGAGCCGATTATAAACAGAGTGTCCTTTCCCAGCCTCGGGTCATCTCAGAAATTAAGTTCTGTCGCTCAGTGCTGTCACTCCGGGCAATTCCAAGCCGGCAAGGAATTCGAGAGAGGCTCCGCCGCCGGTGGAAACGTGCGTGATGCGCTCCGAAACGCCGGCTAATTTAATCGCCTTTTCGGAATCGTCGCCGCCGACTACTGACGCCGCGCTCGAATCGGCCACGGCCTTGGCGAGCGCCACAGTACCTTGGTCGACAGGCGGCATCTCGAAGATGCCCATCTGGCCATTCCAAATGATTGTTCTTGCCGTGTGGATCAAGTTCGAGTATTTCGCGACCGTTTTGGGGCCGATGTCCACGGCGATCTGATGTGCGCCGATGTCTTCGACAACTTCGTGCGCCGTGCCCGGCTTGAGTTCGCGAACCACCAGGTGATCGAGCGGCAGGACGATTTTGTCATCAGCCGTGGCCAGCAATTGACGGGCAAGCTCGACCTTCTCTGGTTCAACCAGTGACTTGCCGGTGGATTTTCCCTGAGCGAGCAGGAACGTGTAAGCCATGGCGCCGCCGATCAGGATCGTGTCCACAACCTTTGTGAGGTTCTGGATGACCTCTATCTTGTCCGAGACTTTGGCTCCGCCAAGCAGAGAGACACAAGGGCGCTCCGGATTGTGGGTAACGCGGGTGAGCCACTCCAGTTCTTTATCCATCAGGAGACCGGCGGCGGCCCGAGGCAGTATGGAGGCGACGCCAACCGTAGAGGCATGGGCGCGGTGCGCGGAACCGAAAGCGTCGTTGATGTAGAGGTCGGAGCCATACGCGAGCTTCTTAGAAAATTCGAGATCGTTTGCTTCTTCCTCGGGGTGAAAACGAAGGTTTTCGAGAAGCAGGAGTTCGCCGGGGTGAGGGCGGAGAGCGGCCGTTTCCTCGCCAACTGAGTCGGGGGCCATTTTGACAGGTCGGCCGAGAAGCTCGCTGAGACGCGAAGCGACTGGGGCCAGGCTCATGCGCGGGTGACGCTTGCCGTTGGGGCGGCCGAGATGGCTGGCCAAAATGACGCCCGCGTTGTGTTCTAAGGAATATTGAATGGTCGGAAGCGAAGCCCGGATTCGTTTGTCACTGGTGATTTCCTGGCCATCGGACGACAGTGGAACATTAAAATCCACTCTGATAAAGACCGTTTTGCCGTTCAAATCTAAATCTTTGATTGACAACTTGGACATTAGATCTATTGTAGAAACGTGCAGGTGTGCGCATTTTCAGGATTCCGGCAGTATTCTGAGATGATTACCACCAACGGGGCACTAGAGCTCTAGGTTTAAGATCCGAACCGGGGTAGGAGTAATCCGGCTTGCTCTTCAAGCCGTAGATAGGTGTAAAATGACCCAGTTTGCAATGAACTCCAGGACAGGTGCGGTATGAATGTCGCCAGGAGGCCGCTGCCGAAAGCGCGGAAACCCGAACAGAGATGAGCGTCGAAGAGAACGGCTCCTCCGGAAGCAAGATCCGGGTATTCCTCGCAGATGGTTTTCCGATCATCTTAGAGGGGATTCAGTGTGTGCTGAGCAAGGCGCTCGATATTCAGGTAGTCGGACAGACCACGGACGGGATTGAAGCGAGCGAAAAGATAGCGCTTCTGGAGCCGGACGTGGTTCTGATGGACCTGCGGCTCCCGAAGAGCGACGGGCTTTCCGTGGTGCGCGAGATCAGAAGCCGTGCGCCGAACGCCAAAGTCATTTTGTTCGCCTCGCCAGACAGCAAAGACGATTTTGTTGAAGCCATGAAGTTGGGCTGCGCCGGAATTCTACGTAAGGACGCACCTCCGCCACTGATCGCCAAGAGCATCGCCAAAGTGCATGCCGGTGAGATTTGGCTGGACTCGAACACGACCGCGGCGGTAATGAGGCAATTTTCCTCGCTGGAGCATTCTGCCGCTTCGCTGCCGTCGAGCAACGGGAAAGCTTCGCGGGAGCGGGCGCAGCTGAGTCAGCGCGAGCGGGAGATCATTGTCCTGATCGCACAAGGCTACAAGAACAAAGAGATTGCCGAAAAGATGTTCATTACAGAACAAACCGTGAAGAACCATCTCCATAACGTATTCGACAAGCTGGGCGTCTCCGATCGGCTGGAACTCGCTCTTTACGCCATTCACAACAGCCTCCATCAGCGCCAATAGAAGCGGCAACGTGCTATTGTAAGGAAGGTCTCTGCCCGCATTCCTCCTGTGTAAACGGCTGTCAGCCGTTTGTCCTATGTTTTCCTAGCTTCCCTGATCAGAAGCTCTGGTTCATCTCCAAGGAAGTCATGCCGGTGATGGCTGTGTTTATTCCTTATGAATCAGTTTTCTGAATTTAATCTATCGCCCGTGGTGCAGCAAAATCTAAGCCGCCACGGGTTTATTCATCCGACGCCTGTGCAGGTACAGGCGATTTCTCCCGCATTAGAAGCCCGCGACGTGGTCGCCACCGCGCAAACCGGGACCGGCAAGACGCTTGCGTTTCTGTTGCCGATGCTCGAATCGTTGCAAGCCGCCGCAGCGAAACGTGAAAGTGGCGGTTCACAAAAGCCCGCAGTGAAGGCTCTTGTCTTGAGTCCGACGCGCGAGCTGGCGATTCAGATCGCGGAGACCTGGAGCAAAGTTTCCTCAGGAACTCCATTCCGCGCGGCAGTTGTGGTCGGCGGCATGAGCGAGCAGACCCAATTGAATACGCTGCGGCGCGGGGCGGATGTTGTCATTGCAACGCCTGGCAGACTCGAGGACTTCTTAAGCCGGCGGCTCGTTCACCTCGATGCGGTTTCGATGCTTGTGCTCGACGAGGCGGACCGGATGCTCGACATGGGTTTTCTTCCCGCCATCGAGAAGATCTTGGCAAAGCTCCCTTCACGGCGGCAGAGCCTGTTTTTCTCGGCCACCATGGAGAAAGCAGTCGAGAACCTGATCGCCCGGCATTCCAAAGACCTGGTTCGAGTGGCTGTGGGCGGAACGCAAAACAAAGCGGCTGATCAAGTCGACTTATTGCTCTACGAAGTGGAAAAAGAGCGCAAGGTGGGTCTGCTGCGGCACTTGTTGAGCGAAGACGAAGGCGCCTTCCTAGTTTTCGCGCGCACCAAGCCCGGCGCGGATCGTTTGGCGAAGAGTCTGACTCAGACCGGAGTAAAGGCGACAGCGATTCACGGGAATCGCACTCAGAACCAGCGAAACCAGGCGTTGAACGGTTTTCGCGAGGGCCGATTCCGCGTGCTCGTTGCCACCGACGTGGTTGCGCGCGGTATTCACGTCGATGGTGTCGCTCATGTGATTAATTTCGATTTGCCGCAAGCTCCCCAGGACTTTATTCATCGCGTGGGCCGTACGGGTCGAGCCGGCCAGAGCGGCTGTGCAACGACTTTCAGTTTGCGGTCTGAGCGGGGTGAAGTGAACCGCATCGAGCGGGAATGCCGCGTAAAACTACAGCGCCGTCAGGACCTCGGGATCACTCCGGAGGCCGCGGCGCCGGTCACCGTGACGCACCATGCGGTGGCCGCAGAACATCGGCCGAACTCGCATTTCTCGTCGCGCGGCTCCAAGGCTCGCCCGTTCGGACGCAAGCCTTTTGGCGCAAAGCCGCGGACTTCTCCCGTGCAACGCGGCCGCTGACAGAGCCGTTTTGTAACATTCTCGTTTAGGAAATCACTAAAGGAGAATCCTCATCGCCATATGCGGAGAAAAGCTCTGCAAGTCCTGCTCGGAGTATGCGCCATCTCGTTCGTGCTGCTTGCTGTCCAGGAGAAGGCTCCCGCACCTCCTGACGAGTACGTCCGGGCGCATTACAGCAAGTATGAATACCGGATTCCGATGCGCGACGGCAAGCATCTATTCACATCGGTGTACGTTCCGAAAGACGATTCGCAGACGTATCCATTTTTGATGGATCGCACGCCGTATAGCGTCGCTCCTTATGGCGAGGATCAGTACAAAACTGCGCTCGGGCCATCTGATGAATTCGAAAAGGCGGGCTACGTCTTCGTTTATCAAGATGTGCGCGGGCGCTATCTGTCGGAAGGCGAGTTTCACGAGATGCAACCGCATATCGACAAGAAGAATTCGCCGCAGGATGTCGATGATAGTTCGGACACTTACGATACGATCGAGTATCTTTTGAAGCAAGTGCCGAACAACAACGGCAAAGTCGGCATTTGGGGCATCTCGTATCCGGGTTTCTACACGTCGGCCAGCATTATCGATTCCCATCCGGCTTTGAAAGCAGCTTCACCACAGGCACCTATGACGAACCTGTTCAAGGGCGACGACGCGTATCACGGGGGCGCATTCATGCTCGCCGCGAACTTCGGTTTCTACACCGCTTTTAAACCGTTCGCGAAGCCGGCGCTGCCTCTGAAGAATCGGGTTCCCTTTGATTTCGGTACGTCGGACGGATATGACTTCTATCTGACAGCCGGCGCGACGTCGAATCTAGACAAGCTGTACCTTAAGGGATCGAACCCGCTCTTTGTGGATCAGGTTTCACATACGACATTCGACGAGTACTGGAAGGCGCGCGATCTTTCGCAGCACATGAATAACGTGAAGTGCGCCGTAATGACGGTAGGCGGCTGGTTCGATGCCGAAGATTTGTCGGGCCCGCTGCGAACGTATCGCGCCATCGAGCAGCGAAATCCGGGAACACCGAATACGTTTGTGTTCGGTCCATGGGTGCACGGCGGCTGGGCGCGATCGGACGGGGATCGGCTCGGCGAAGTTTCTTTCGGGTCGAAGACAGGGGATTACTTTCGCAAGAACATTCAATTTCCGTTCTTCGAGTTTTACCTGAAGGGGAAGGGAAGCGCTCCCTTGCCCGAAGCTTACGTTTTCGAAACCGGCACTAATGTTTGGCGAACATTTGACGCATGGCCGCCGCCGAGGGCGCAAGCGAAGATGCTTTATCTTCATGGCGGAGGAAAGCTCTCGTTCGAGTCACCGAGCACGGCATCAGGGTATGACGAGTATACGAGCGACCCGAGCCATCCGGTGCCGTTCGTGGGCTACGTCACCGACAATGTGCCGCAGCGCTACATGGTCGACGACCAGCGATTCGCGGCCAAGCGGCCCGATGTTCTCGCTTACGAAACGGAACCGCTGGCCGAAGATATTACGATCGCGGGGCCGGTGAATGCGAAGCTAAAGGTCTCTTCGAGCGGGACAGATGCGGACTTCGTCGTGAAGTTAGTCGACGTCTATCCGGCTGATTATCCGGACCCTGAAAGCACGGATCAGGGCAAACGCGTCCTGGGGCTGCCGGCCATTCGCATGGGAGGATACCAACAATTGCTTCGCGGCGAGCCGATGCGCGCTAAATTTCGCAGCAGTTGGGAACACCCGCAAGCGTTGGAGCCGGGCAAAGTAACGGAAGTGAACTCGGAGATGCCGGACGTGTTTCATACCTTTCGGGCCGGTCATCGCATCATGGTTCAGATTCAGAGCTCGTGGTTTCCGCTCGTCGATTTGAATCCGCAGACCTTCGTCGACATTCCGAACGCCAAACCCGCCGATTTCCGGAAGGCGCAGCAACGTGTTTATCGCGGCAAAGATGCAGCCTCCGCAATCGAATTGATGGTGCTCGGGCGCTGAGGACCGGTTTGTGCGAGACAATCGATAGAGCCGGAGACTCCGTCGCTTTATGACTCCGGCCATCTATGTCAGGGTGGCGAGACACACTGCCGGATAAGTCAGAATCACGAGAAACCGAGCACGATCCCTGCGCAGCACACCGGCCGCCTGCATTGCAGGACACGTTATTGGCGACGGATCCGCGTGAGGGCCGGCCTTTCGGTTCCTATCGCATTCTCCGGCGCCTTGGCCTGGGAGGAATGGGCCACGTCTACCTTGCTTTGGACACGCGGCTCGGCCGGCATGTCGCTCTCAAATTTCTCCCTCCGCAACTGCTCGCGAATCCGGCGATGCTGACCGCCCTCGAGCAGGAGGCGCGTACCGCTTCTGCACTGAATCACCCGAACATCCTGACGATCTACGAAGTAGGCGAACATGGCGGAGAACTCTTCATCGCGAGTGAGTTCATCGATGGAGTGAATCTCAAAAAGGCGATTCAGAAGAAGAGCATCGATGGCAAAACGGCGGTTCTGGTTGCGAGCCAGGTAGCCTCCGCCTTAACCGCAGCGCACTCGGCCGGTGTGATTCATCGCGACCTGAAACCGGCGAACATTATGATCCGGCCCGACGGCTACGTGAAAGTGATCGACTTCGGCTTGGCCAAAGTGACAAGTGAAGAGCTGGCGAGGCGAGTGCGGCCGATGGAGTCGAATCGCGAATATCCAGTCGTTGGCACGATCGACTACATGTCGCCCGAACAGGCACGCGGCGAAGAAGTAGACGAACGTAGTGACATCTGGAGCCTCGGGGTCGTGCTGTTCGAGATGCTTTCTGGCCAGCTTCCTTTCACGGGAGAGAGCGACAGCCATGTTATCGTCGCGATTCTCGATCGCCCGGCTCCTACTCTTCCAAATCTCAGCGCGATGCCGCGCGGTTGTGGACGGATTCTTACGCGGGCGCTCGCGAAATCTCCAAGGGCCCGATACGCGTCCGCCGCTGAGATGCAAGCGGAACTAGACAAGTTGATTAGCGGGTCCTCGCGGCTGCGCCCTTTTACGTTCCTTGGGCAAGCGCCAGTGGAAGGGAAGCCATTTTGGGCGAAAAATACAGCGCTCTTGACGGCGCTGCTTTTTGCGGTCGCGATCACGGCGGCGGCCAGCTTTTGGTGGATCGCCTTAGGAGGGTCGGGCAAAGTTCTTTCCTCAGGTTGGTTTCAAGTGGACTCAGTTCGCCAGGTCACTTTCAACGGGCACACGCGCTTGGCGGCGATTTCGCCGGACGGCAAATATCTAGCGTTCGTCACGGGAGAGAGCGGCGGCTTCCAGACGCTGCATGTAAAGCAGTCAGAGTCACCCGCTGATGAAGTGAAGATCGCGCCTCGGGCCATCGACTACATTGGACTTACTTTTTCGCCTGACGGGCGCATGATTTACGCGACGGAGAAGAATCGTGAATCGCTTGTCGGTTCGCTGTATGCGATTCCGCTAATTGGTCCGAGAGCGAGCCGCCCGGTGGTGGTGGACATTGACGGTGCCCCTGCATTCTCGCCTGATGGCGATCGATTTGTCTTTCTCCGTTTTGAGCCGCCTACCGATCCAGCGCGAACTTTGGCGCGCAGCATTGTCGAAATTGCAAATACGGCCGAGCCGCAGCCGACGGCTCTCTATGCATCGGATGCGATCACCGTTCTCGATCACTTCGCCTGGTCGCCTGATGGGAAAGCGATCGCCGGGATTGTGGACGATCCGGCGAAGCCGCGGCAAATGGCTCTGTTCGATGCACGCGGCGGCCCGCCTCGTCTGACACCGTGGCCAGATTGGAGCAGTGTCGGACAACTTTGCTGGGATCGCGACGGGCGCACCCTGCTTTTCACTGCGACTTCGAAGGACAATTCCAAGAATCATTCGCAAATCCGGCAATACGTATTTGCGCGCGCGGTCGAACGCGATGTGACCAAAGACTTGAGCGGTTACGCAAGCATCTCTCTCGCCGCAGATGGAAGCGAGTTGGCTGCGGTTAAGTCAGAGCTGCGTCCGGCAATCTGGGTGTCGGAGAGAAATGATTTCCGCAAAGGCCGAAGCAGCATGGCGGAAGCTCTCGATGGAAGCACTCTGGCCTGGACCGCAGATGGTCAACTCGTCACTTCTTCGAGCCGAACCGGGTATCCCAATCTGGCTTTCGTTCGTCCTTCGGACCAGTCACACACAACGCTGACAAACGAACCGTTTCGGGAACAGAATGCCGTTCCTCTTCCGCATACGCAATCGTTTGTGTTTTCGTCAAACCGGTCCGGCGAGTTCCACCTATGGCGCTACGATGCGGACCAGAATCGCTATACGCAATTGACTAGCGGTTTGACTTACGACGATTCACCGGCGGCGACGCCCGATGGGCAATGGGTGGTTTACACCGCTTGGAAAGCCAATATCCCTCACCTGTTTAAGGTTCGGAGCCACGGCGGAACGCCCGTCCCGATTGGAGATGCGGCGGCCGATGCCGCGCAAATCTCTCCTGATGGAAAGTTCATTGCCTGCCGTATACAGGATCGACCGGATCATTGGAGCGTGGTGGTCTTTCCCTTTGAGGGAGTTCACAACCTGCGCAAGGTGGAAGGAGTGCAGACTCCGTTTCGCTGGGCGCCGGACGGGAAAGCGCTAACTCACGTGATCACGACCGCGAACGGCATCGCAAATTTGTGGAACACTACGATTGAACAACAAGAGCAGCGTCAGCTTACGTTCTTTGAAGACGAGCCGGCAATCGTCACGTTCGCGTGGTCGGAGGCGGGTGACGAGTTGGCGTGCTTGCGTGTTCTGCACAGCTCAGACGTGGTGCTCTTGAAGCGGCAGCGCACTGGCGATTGAATTGCAAGCAGGTGAGCGTTCATTGATACTAGAGAGGAGTTCGCAACATGGCTACACAGAATCAGAGCGGCAACCCGTCTCCTAAGACCGAAGAAAAAGGCACGGGGACTACAAATTCGGGGAATCCTTCGCCGAAGACGGAATAACGTTCAAGAGCCGGGTTAAGTTCGAAGCTTCGGTCGCGGGAACATTTCGCTTCTCGTGGCTGGCGCTGAATTATCCGAAGGGTTTATCTCGCAGCTGGTTGTGACATCAGTTTTACGGTAATTCTGGCGAGGTGCTCGTCTTCTTTTGCCGGAACTACGCAAACGGCATCAGCCGGCAACTGCATAAACGCTAAACCATCGCAGATTTCATTCCGTAGATCGGGGTTGTGTTCGCCAATGCCGCCAGCAAACACGATCCGGTCGACCCCGCCGAGCGCGACCACCATCGCCCCAATCGTCTTACGAACCTGGTAACAGAACATCCGCAGAGCGAGGTCCGCCAGTTCGTTTTCCTTGCGGCTCTTCGTGAGTGTCCGCACGTCGCTGCTAAGACCCGATACTCCGAGAAGCCCGGATTGCTTGTCGAAGAGACGCTCCAGCTTGTCAGCATCCTCATAGCCGGAGCGCATCAGGTAAACGAGAATGCCCGGGTCGAGATCTCCCGTCCGAGTCGCCATCATGACCCCGGCTGTGGGAGTCATTCCCATTGAAGTGTCGATCGAATTGCCTTCAAGTATTGCTGTAACGCTACCACCGCCGCCCAGATGACAAACAATCAGCCGGCGAGGGATCGATTCCATCTGAGCGAGAATGGACTCGATCGAGAGACCGTGGAATCCATACCGCTGAACTCCGTGATCGCGAATCGCCTGCGGCAGCGGATACGTTCGGCTCACATCGGGCATGGTCCAGTGGAAAGCCGTGTCGAGACAAATCGCCTGCGGCGTTCCGGGAATTTCTTTCTCGACGGCATCCAACGCAGCCAAAGCAGCCGGCATATGAAGGGGTGCGAATGCTGAGGCGGCATCGAGATCCTCGCGCGTGGCCGCATCCAGAAGGCAGTGCTCACGAAGCTTCGGCCCTCCGTGAACGAATCGATGCCCAGCACCTTCCGGTTTCGGAAGACCAGAGGAACGGAGCAGTTCGAATACGTGAGCGAGAGCTTCGGCGTGATCTTTGAATGAGATCTTCTCTTCGTTTTCGCTGCCGTCTGCACGCCCCGCGGAAAACGATCCGTGAGTTCCGCCAATTTCTTCTGCTTCACCTCCCCACAACAGTCCGGCCTTGTTTCCGTCAGAAGAATACAGACCGAACTTAAGCGAAGACGAACCGCAATTAACCGCGAGAACCGGACGTTCAGCGGTGCTCATTAGGAAAAGAAAGGATCAAGACGGCCATTTCCAATTCACGATTTCAGGTTTGTCAATGCCGTTCTCAAACGCATAGTTTGTGTTCTCGATGATTTCATTTTTCAGCCACTCTTTTACATGCGCTCCTTTTGTTTGCAGGAGCGGCACGCGATCAATCACGTCGATCGCAAGATCGAACCGGTCCACCTGATTTTTGATTGCCAACACCAGCGGCGTGTCGATGTTTCCTTTCTCCTTGTATCCGCGCACGTGCAGATTGGAATGATTCCGGCGTTTATAAGCCAGTTTATGGATCAGCCAAGGATAGGCGTGAAAGTTGAAAATTACCGGTTTGTTGACAGTGAACAAGGTGTCGAAGTCACGATCGGATAAGCCGTGCGGATGCTGCGTTTCGGGCTGTAATTTAAACAGATCGACAACGTTGACGAATCGAAGTTTCAAGTCAGGAAAGTTTTCGCGCAAGATCGAGACTGCGGCAAGGGCCTCCATCGTGACCACGTCACCGGCACTTGCCATTACGACGTCGGGCTCCTCGCCGGAATCGGTGCTCGCGAAATCCCAGATGCCGATGCCTTTCGTGCAGTGATCGACCGCCGCGTCGATGTCGAGGTAAGTCAAATGTTGCTGTTTGTCGGCAACAATGACGTTCACATATTGCGTGCTGCGGAGGCAATGGTCGGTCACGCTGAGCAGGCAATTTGCATCGGGCGGCAGATAGATGCGGGTTACGTTGGCGCTCTTGTTCGTTACAACATCGAGGAATCCAGGGTCCTGGTGCGTGAAGCCGTTGTGATCCTGACGCCAGACAAGTGAGCTGACCAGAATGTTGACCGAGGGGACCGGCGCGCGCCATGGTATGTCGCTCGCCTTCTCCAACCACTTTGCATGCTGGTTGAACATGGAATCGATGATGTGAACGAACGCCTCGTACGACGAGAAGAAACCGTGGCGTCCGGTCAGAACATAGCCTTCGAGCCAACCCTCGAGCGTGTGCTCGCTCAACATCTCCATGACGCGGCCGTCAACCGCGATCTCAGTTCCATCCGCGTCTTCAGGTTTATATTCGGCGAGCCATGTTTTCCCGGATGCCTTGTAAATCTCCTGCAGTTTATTCGAGGCCGTTTCATCAGGCCCGAAAACGCGAAAGTTTCCCATATTCTGGCGCATGACTTGAGCCAGAAACTTCGCTAGCACGGCTGTAGGCGATTTCTCGGTGGTACCTGGATGAGCGACGGAAACGGCAAAATCGCGAAACGCGGGTAAATCGAGAGGCTTTCTCAGCATTCCGCCGTTGGCATGCGGGTTAGCACTGATCCGTTTCGTTCCTTCCGGTGCCAGTTGACGCAGTTTTTCAGTTAAGCTTCCGGTTTCGTCGAATAGATCCTCAGGCTTATAGGAGCGAAGCCACTCTTCCAGCAATTTGAGGTTTTTTGGATTTGTCGCTGGATTGTCAATAGGAATTTGATGGGCGCGCCAGAAATTCTCTACTTTGTGGCCGTCGACCTCTTTTGGTCCAGTCCAGCCTTTAGGTGATCTCAGGACGATCATCGGCCAATGCGCTCTCTTGGCCTTGCCGCTGCGGCGAGCTTCATCCTGAATAGCCCGGATCTTGCTGACGCACTCTTCAAGCGTCTCCGCCATTTGACGATGCATTACGTCCGGCTCGTCGCCTTCGACGAAATGCGGTTCCCAGCCATACCCTTTGAATAAAGCTGCGAGTTCGTCATGCGGTATGCGCGCCAGGATCGTAGGATTCGCGATTTTGTAACCGTTCAGATGGAGAATGGGAAGCACCGCACCATCCCGAATCGGATTCAGAAACTTATTGGAATGCCATGAAGTGGCGAGCGGTCCTGTTTCGGCTTCGCCGTCGCCCACCATGACTGCCACGATCAGGTCGGGATTATCGAACGCGGCTCCGAAAGCGTGAGAAACGCTATATCCTAATTCGCCGCCTTCATGAATGGAGCCGGGAGTCTCCGGCGTGCAATGACTTCCGATGCCGCCCGGAAATGAGAACTGTTTGAGAAATTTGCGGAGACCTTCCTCGTCTTGACTGATTTCCGGGTAGACTTCCGAGTAAACGCCTTCGAGATAACAGTTAGAGAGCACTGCCGGCGCTCCATGCCCTGGTCCCGAAATATAGAGGACATCGAGACCAAGCTTCTTAATCAGCCGGTTCAGGTGTACCCAAACGAATGTCTGGCCGGGATCAGAACCCCAATGGCCGAGTAACCGATTTTTAATATGTTCAGGCTTGAGAGGCTGGCGCAGCAGCGGATTGGCGCGCAGGTAGATCATGCCCGCACATAGATAATTACAGGCGCGCCAGTAGGCGTTTATACGGCCGAGTTCTTCGTCTGAAATCGTTTGCTGCGGCGAAATAGTTTCGGGAGTTGCAGTTTTGCTCGCCATGGACAATCGATACCACAAGCGAGCAAGTTTATGGAGTGTTGTTCGCGGTAATTTTGCTGATGAAGGATGTCTCGGAAGCGAGATAAGGCTTGCCGTTTCTTCTGAAAATGTCGTGGAACCACATCTTAGGCTCGCGCTTCACGTAAGGGTTTTGCCAGGAGTCCCACGGTAAGTAAGTCTGCGATTTACCGGCTACAAAACCCCAATTAATCGCGCCAACTTTCATCTGCTTTGCGACCGGTAAGATCGCTTCAAACGTGCTTCCGCGCGGCCGCGCCATGTATTCGGTGCAGATGATGGGCCTGCCGTAACTTTGCAACCATTTTGCTTCCGCTTCGAACTTATCCGGGGGATCGTAGTTGTGGAACGAAACGACATCGGACTGCGCCAATTGAATTTTGGCCATCGGCGAAAGGGTGTCCGGCGTAGCAGGATCTTCATGCCAGATGCCGCTTGTAAGCGGCTGTTGCGCTCCTGCTTCGCGGGCCCAGTTGAACGCTTGGGGAAGCAGCGTCAGAACGCGCTGAATCTTGTCGGGCGGATCCTTATAACTCGAACCGTTGTTATTGTCGGGCTCGTTCCAGATATCCCAACCGAGAATGCGACCGTCTTTTGCAAATGCGCCGACAACTCCTTTTACATACTGCTCGAGTCTGTCGTACTGTGCTGGATCGCCCAAGGCAGCGGCACCCGGACTTTGCAACCAACGCGAATTGTGAATGCCCGGACGGGGAGCGGGCTGTTTCCCGAGTTTCGGATCGGGATCCCAGCACGAGTCGAATAAGACCAGCAGAGGTTTGATTTTGTGCTTCTCGCAAATCCCGAGAAAAGTGTCGAGCCGCTCCTTGAAATCTTCCGCATCGTCCTTCCACAGCAGATCGTGAAGAAAAACGCGCATGGTGTTCATGCCGATTTTTTCAGCCCAGCCGAGTTCCAGATCGATGCGCTTCGGGTCGAACGTATCCGCCTGCCACATCTCCAGCTGATTAATGGCATTCGCCGGCAGAAAGTTCCCACCCACCGGCCATGGCTGTTGTGCCATGTACGCTGTAGCTTCGGCTTCGGTCCAGCGATGCCGCGGCGCATTGGCCGCCTGCAGAATGGGTGCGGCGCTCAAGAACAGAACAGCAACGAGCGCAGACTTACGAACGCCTTGCGAACCCACACGCCGTAGGACATCCCCTTGCGCACCGCGGAGCGGTAGGAGAAAGGAAGCGAGAGGCC
>JAVHMZ010514953.1:0-15901 GCA_034782995.1 Amazona versicolor
GGCAGCCCGTGGCTGTCATGCTGGGCGGCACGACGCGTGATCGAATCCGGACTTACAACACCTGCGCAGGCGCCGGGTATATGCGGCGCGCGGAAACGCAAGGGAGCGCCAACTGGGGTCTCGGAAACGCGGCGGGCGCGGTCACGGGCTTCGACGATCTTCAAGACTTTCTGACGCGCGCGGACGACTTGGCGGAGTCGCTGCTCGCCGAAGGCATCACGGCGATGAAGATCTGGCCCTTCGATCTCGCGGCGGAGGCGAACGCCGGCTTACACATTGCGTCGGCGGAGTTGAAAGCGGCGCTCGCGCCTTTCGAGAAGATCCGCAAGCGCGTGGGCGATCGCATGGACATCATGGTCGAGTTCCATTCCTCATGGCAACTTCTGCCGGCCATGAAGATCGCGCGCGAACTCGCGCCGTTCGCGACCTACTGGCACGAAGACCCGATCCGTATGGATAATTTGACCGACTTGAAACGCTATGCGGCCGTGTCTGAAGCGCCGGTTTGCGCGTCCGAAACATTAGGAAGCCGCTGGGCGTTTCGCGATCTGCTGGAAACGGGCGCGGCGGGCGTGGTGATGCTGGACTTAGCTTGGTGCGGCGGACTGACGGAAGCGCGCAAGATCGCGGCCATGGCCGATGCGTATCATCTGCCCGTCGCCCCGCACGACTGCACAGGTCCCGTGGTGTTCGCGGCATCGACTCACTTCTCGCTGCATGCTCCCAACCCGCTGGTGCAGGAGTCCGTGCGGGCTTTCTATCGCGGATGGTATCGGGAGGTCATAACGGCGGTTCCGCCGGTTGAAAAAGGATTCGTGACCATTCCGGAAGGGGACGGATTCGGCTGCGAACTTCGGCCGGATTTGGACGAGCGGTTTCGGGTGAGCCGCAAATTTACGCCGCCGCAATGACCTGCTTCAGAATTAGTGAGTAATGATCGCGGGCCCTGCCGAAATTCTACCCACGACTTGCAAGTTTTGCGTCGCGATAATCGAACCTTGCGGATTCGAACTCGCATTACCAATATAAAGGTAGAGCCCGTCGGGCGATATAGCAAGCGCTTGTCCCCCGATGTAGATATTTGGAAGCGGCAGGAAACCGACAACGGAACGGCTGGAGGTATCGATCGCCGTCACGCCAGAAGTTGAGCCATTGGTCCCGGCGACGTAAACGCGCGTTCCATCAGGCGAGAAAACGATCGAGTTCGCTTGAATAGGAAGCGAAGCAACGATTTGATTTGTTTTGGTATTTACAACGTCCATTAAAGGAGTGGGCGGATAGTTCCCAGGACTAGCGCTTACATATACAGTGTCTCCCCCAGGACTCACCGCGAGGCCAGGATTGGGGCTATAGGTTAGGATCGATGCGATGATCTGACGTGAGGCTGTATCGACAACGGCGAGAGATTGCGAACTCATTACATAAACACGATCTCCCGAAGGCGAGACCGCGAGGGAAGCTGGACCTAAGACATTATTCGGTATCGGAAGAGAGGCTTCTTGGGTTCCGTCTGCCGCGTTCACGAAATATAGCGTCTCGCTTGAATCGCCGCCGTTGAGGGAAGTTGCATAGATAGTCGATCCGTCGGGACTGATTGCAAGCGAACTTACCGAGATTAAGTTGGAAAGATACTCGGCCAGGAGCGCTCCGGTGCTCGTCGAGCTCTTGCTAATGCCGTGGTCACCAAAGCCGTCAGCGGAATACAACGTCGCGCCATCGGGCGAAACGGCAAGCCATTCTGCGTCCGCGCTGGCGACCAGCAATGTAGGCGTCCGGGCACCCTCGGGAGTTTTGGTGATTGTAGACTCGGGAAAGGCGAGGGCGAGCAAAGACCCGTCCGGCGCTATACTCAGTTGCCCGATTGGTGCTATGGGCTGGGAGGTCGTGAGCAAGTGTGTTGTTACATCGACTCGCCCTACGCTGGAATTGTTTATATTGACGTAGGCCTCCTTGCCGTTGTTACTCACAGCCACGGTCTGCGGATAGTAGCCGGCGACGGCAACCGGCCCGCTAAAAACCAGACTTGTCGTGTCTAAGAAGTACAACTGATTTGGAATGCCGCCGGTGTAGATTGCTAAGGTTTGTCCGTTACGCGAAAGCGCGGAGGTGAATACGGTACCCAGTGGTCCGGGCATAGTCAGAGTCCCCAATACTCTCAACGGCAGAAGGCTGATCTCGTAAAGATTGCCTGCCGTATACGTTAATCCTAGACCCGTCAATCCAGTTGGGCTGATCACAAAGTCAGAAATGGTTTGCGGAGTAACCAGGTTCGCTATTGGTTGTAAAGTAGCTACCGATATCACTGTCAGTGCGTTGGAGACGATTTTCGAGTTGAGTTGGCCTTGAGCAGCGTCACAGCACGGAAAGGGATAGTTGTAATAATGCGTCACATAAATGTTGCGGCCCGCAGGGTCAACAGCGATGCTTGAAATAGTCTCATACTGAAATGGGATTATACCCACCGTTCGAGCCGAAGCCACGTCGAAAACCTGAAGGTAATTGGATTCGCAACCCGTAAATTCACCTTCGATACAAGTCGATACGAACAGCCGTTTTTCGTCCCGCGAAATAGCCATCACAAATGGCAAAGCATTGTTCGCCAATGTGTAGATATTTTTGACCGCACCGGTTTTACGGTCAACTGCGGTCAAGCTTGAGACTCCCTCAGTGTAAAAGGTTTGAGAATCGCTGGAAACGATGAAGGGGCCGGGAGCCGTGCCCGCGAGTGTCGAGTGAGTGGGAAGGAGAGAACTTTGGCTGATCTGAGTTACCGTGGAATAAGGGCTGACCGTGTAGATTTCGGAAGTCGTCGCTCCCAAGCGCGACAGGAAAACACTTACCAGGAGGAGCATAGTACTCGGACAGCAAGTTAGCTTTACAAATTTCATTCGCGTTACGACCCTTTCGCCTAGAGAGACTTGACTCCGAATTATACACAGAAGCACGCCCTTTCGCAAAGCTTTCCGCGTACAGTGATAAAGTTTGTCGGCATGAAGCTTTTCGCCTCTTTTCTTGGTGCGATCACAGCGGCCTGCGTGCTAATTGCAGCCGATACCCCTCCGCTTCCCAGCCCAGTCGTTCCCGGGGGCTTGGTCTTGCCGCTTTATCCGGCTGCATCAAAACATCTCCACACCGCGCGACTGAGCGAGCCTGAACAACGCAACATGAGTCAGAGCGTGCCTGGCCGCGTCTCCAGCATCGTCAATATTCATTACCCAACGATCGAATTTCATCCCGTGGATCGAAGCTTGAATACGGGTGCGGCCGTGATCCTCATCGCTGGCGGAGGACACAATTTCCTCAACGTCGGAAGCGAAAGCGCGGATTTTATACCGTTCTTCTATAACTACGGAGTGAACACGGTGATCTTGCGGAACCGCTTGCGGCATGACGGATATGACGTTGCGAATGATGCTGTGCGCGATGCGGTGGAAGCAGTCCGTCTGGTGCGCGCGCACGCGACGGAATGGAATCTTGATCCGCACAAGATCGGCGTGATGGGGTTTTCCGCCGGCGCAGAGTTGGCGGCCGCCGCGGCCATGACTTACGATGCGGCGCAATGGCGGGAAGTTGAGGAATCGGAATCGCTCCGCGGCATTTCCGCACGACCGGATTTCGTGTCTCTGATCTATCCCGGTCCCTCGCCGTTCGCCGCCGGCCGGACTGCGCCAACAGTTCCGGCGGATGCTCCTCCGGCCTTCGTTATGTGCCCGGGAACGGGAGACCGCGTCCACGCCATCTGGGCGGATGACTATGCGCGCGCGATGCTGATGGCGGGCGTTCCGAACGTTGAGTTACACATCTACGCGACGGGACGGCATCCAGGCGACCCGATGCCTGACGGCAGCCACATGACCGGAGGGCTGACTGATCGCGGCGGATCGCCGCTGGGAACGTGGCAGTTTCGCTTTGTTGATTGGTTCCGCGATTTAGAATTCTTGGGAAAGCCGGGTGTAGAGACAAAGGCGGCGCGGGATGTATCAAACCGCGGAACTAAGTCGGAGCAGTAAGCTGATCATTGCTGCGATAAGCGAGCTCTTAGGAGTATCTTAAGGAGAGGGAAACGATGCTCGCTAGCAACCAGAAAGAAGCAACCAATGACTCACAAGATTCTGTTCGCAGGATTGTTATTTACCACGTTTGCCGCAAACTCCCAAACAGTACAGCCATTGTCATTCAACACTCCTCCCCGGGACTTCACTTGCTCCGCTCAGGTCGTTGCGTCGGGAGATTTTAATAACGATGGTTTAGCGGATCTGATCTGCATAGGAAACACCAATTCTGTTTTGCTTGGCGACGGGCATGGGCGCTTCCTGCCTGGGATAGCTTTTCCTCTTCTTTCCGGCGGAACACAGGTCGCGCTTGCCGATCTCAACGGCGATGGAAATCTTGACGTGATTGTTCTATACGGCTTCAACCCACTCTTCTATGTATTCCTCGGAAACGGTGACGGAACGTTTCAACCTGCTTCACAAGTGAATGGAGGAACGTACACTTCGCAAGTCATGGTAACGGGCGATATCAACGGAGACGGAAAACTGGATTTGATTTTGCTTGAGCAAAATCTGGCTAAGGCGGCGATCTTTCTAGGCCAGGGAAATGGTACTTTTCGTGACGGTGGCACGATCCAGCTTCCCTACTTACCGCAGTATGCCGTGTTGATCGATTTAGATAAAGATGGCTCTTTGGATCTCGCGATTAGTGGCCCCGCTAACTTTCATTCAGGTGTGTTGATGGTGTGTTTGGGTAAAGGCGACGGAAGTTTCACTCAAGCAAAGGCGACCTCTCTCCTCGCCTATGCAGGTCCTCTTCTGGCTGGAGATTTCAACAGTGACGGAATAGAGGATCTCATTGTGTACGCGGGCACATCAGAGATTCTACTCGGTCGCGGAGACGGTTCATTTCAGAAGCCACTCGTCACTTTGCCGGGACTCTCCGCGTCGGGAATTATCGTGGCCGACTTCAACCATGATGGCAAGCTGGACGTCGCCGCTCAATTGAACGGAAAGAGTAAGGTAGAGATTTTACTCGGGGATGGAACGGGCAGTTTCGCCGCTGCCGGAAGTTTTCCGATAGCGGATTCGGTGAGCGGTTTCAACCCTCAAGGACTCGTAGCCGGAAACTTCGATCAAAACTCCACACTCGATCTTATGGTTGGAGGACCTGAAGCCGAGGTCGCTTCATTGTTGCTCGGTAAAGGCAACGGCAGTTTCCTATTGCCACCTTACTACGACGACTACGCTTTAGTAGATGTCGCGACAAGCGACGTAAACGGAGACGGCCGCCCTGATCTTGTTTCTACCAATTCTACCGGCACGCTTGGCGTTCTGCTCGGCAACGGGAACGGAACTTTCCAGCAGGCGCGGTTTTTCGCCGCGGCAAAATATCCAGGTCCGCTCAAATTGGGAGATTTTACTTCAGATGGCAAGCTGGACGCGATCATAACCGATTACTCGGGGTATCTCTCGGTAATCCCAGGACAGGGCGATGGCACGTTTGGCGCTCCAATCAGCACGAACCTTGGCGTTGTCGGGCCAGCGGTCGCGCTGGCAGTGGGCGACTTCAATCACGACGGACTTTTGGATGCCGCGATCAGCAACCCTTCAGAAATTCTACTAGGAAAAGGAGACGGAACTTTCTATCCGGGAGTACCCTACATCATTCCTAATGTGTCCGGCTCAGACATTGTCTCTATCGACGTTGCAGACTTTAACGGCGACGGTAAACCAGATCTCGTCGCGCTTGTATCGACGTCGGGGCTTGAAGCTTATTCCGAAATTGTTGTGCTACTTGGCAACGGAGACGGAACGTTTCTGCCCGCGCTGAACACAAATGTCGATGTGTTTGCGATTACGTTCCGAATTGCCGATCTCGACGGCGATGAATTTCCGGATCTCGCGATTTCGACCGCGGCAGCCGTGGACGTTGTGTTCGGAAACGGCGACGGCACGTTTCGAGACTTTGTGAGTTACCAAGCGCCGGTCGGCACTAGCGGCCTAGCTATCGCCGACTTCAACCTGGATGGAAAGCCCGATCTGGCGCTTACAAGCGCATCGGCTACGGATGCATTCATCCTCTTGAACAGAGGAAATGGTACGTTCCGGGAAGCTTTTACTTTCCTCGGCGCTGCGCCCGGTTCAGTTCACCCGATCGCGGCGGATTTCAACGGCGACGGGAAAGCCGATCTCGCCCTAGCGGGTAATAATGCAATCTTTGTTTACACCAACACCGCTCCATGAATTGGCTGAGCGACGACAGAACTGATAAAGGTTAGCTCTGTACTTAAAGGCTACGCAATTCGGTCTACTTTGTGAATGCGGAAAACTCAGCTCTTAACCAAGTTGAGAATGACGAAGTTCCGGGGCAAGCGTATTCAATTACTGTTACAGCGCGAGGAAATGTGTACTCCGTTTTCTTGAACGGTTCCATTAAAGCCGTCGATACTTAAACCCATTCGAGTATCGTAGCGATCGCACGCAACGGTGCGACCATTGGTCCGATAGAGGTCGTCACTCCGCTAGGGACGGCAGTGGTTTTCACCGTACTGCCATAACAGCGGTTGCATTCGCCAGCGACTATTTCGCAGTGTATCGACATTGCCCATCCATAGCGCGGCCGGGCGGCAATCAAACGCGATTCTACCCTCAGCGGTTGCGATTGAGGGCTGCTTTTAGCGGATAACTCTAGGGCGAGATAGAGTACTCAAATACTCGTGTACCTTGGTGATTAATATAGGCGAATGTTTTTTCGTTTTCCGTTCGTACCTTAACGTGAGCCAGTCCTTTGAAAAATGGGCTGGCAATCTCGAAGATCGAAAGAAAGGCGCGCTGTCCGCGAGAGTTAACATACCAGTGATTACCCGCTCCATCTCCAATGGCCGCAAAACCCTCGCTGAAATCGTCCGCCTCCTCAAATTGTGGTTCGATAACGATCTCGCCTGACTTACCGGCGTAGCCGTACTTACGCTGCACCCGTATTCTGGCAAGTCCCGAGGAGAACGGTCGCGCATCCTCGAATTTCGGTGAGATGATAAATCTGCCGGTCTTATCGATAAAACCCCAGAGCTTGCCTACTTCCACGGGCGCGAGCCCCTCGGAGAAGTCGCGCCCGAAGTCGAAGCTCTGCTTAGCGACAACCTGTCCCGACTTATTGATGTAGGTGAACTTGCATGGCTTGGTCGGGTAAGTCGCTCTGGTTCCTCCCGTTCTCGGTAATTGAGGGTAGCCTGGAGTGACAGGACCACAACCTAAGTCCGAATGGTAATAACAAGGTCCGTCGATAACTACTCGCGACATCCCTTCCGCGAAGTTTGTGGCGTCGAAGTAACGAAGCGGTATCGCGAAATTTCCGGATCGGTCGATGAAGCCGAATTTGCCTTCCTCAGAGATCATCGCCATTCCGTCAGAGAAGGATTCCACGTACCCGAGCGGGTTTCTGGAGAACCTCGGGCTAATCGCGAACTTGCCGTTAGTGTCGATGTAACCCCACCGGTTCTCATCTTTCGGTATGGCGGCGGCCAGCCCCTCGGAAAAGTCCGATCCAATATATAAAGGAAGGTCGAGAACGAGTTTGCCTGTCTTGTCTACATATTTCCCGGTGAGAGAACTCTGGGCTAAACCGTCGTGAAAGGTAGGCCCAGAGTTACCGAAGGCGGGAAGAGCCGGCGGGATCACGACCGTACCCTGCGCGTCGATGTAGCCGGCTTTGCCCTTCCTTACGAATCGGAATAGAGGGTCGGCGGATTGGGATCGGGGAAACCAGATTATGTCCTCGAGAGAGCAGGCGAATGCCGTGACCGCGGTAAGTGCGACGAACAAGAAGCGATGATTGCTCAATTTATTCCTTTGGCAGCCTTATAAATCTCCTCTACGATCTCCAACGCCGCCACGCCATCTTCGACGGTGACCAGCGGATCGCGTCCCGCGTGGATGGCCTCCACGAAATCTCGAAACTGCCTCTCCAAAGGCAAATTGGAAATGGCCATCGGCGCGGAAGCTCCCGAGGCGCTTGAGCCGGATACAAGCGGCGGAGAAGGGGCATCCGGCTCGTCGTCCAATACGTCCCAATGAGTTAACTGATCCCCGGTCACAATCGCCGAGCCTTTAGTCCCGTGAAACTCAAGACGCTCGGAATAACCCGGATAGAAAGCCGTAGCGGCTTGCAGCACGCCCGTTGCTTCGTTCTCGAAACGAAGAAGCGCGTTAACCACATCTTCCGATGGAATGCGATGAAGCGCTCCCAGCTGCCAAGCCGCACCAACTACCCGGACAGGTCCCACAAGCCAACGCAGTAGATCCACGCCGTGGATCGCCTGATTGATTAACGCTCCGCCGCCTTCCACATCCCAAGCGCCTTTGCCCGGCCGAGCGTAGTACGACGGCGGGCGATACCACTTGACGTAACAGTCCGCCTGCAGGATACGTCCAAGGCGACCCCTTCGAAACGCTTCAAAGAGGAATCGCGAACTGTCGTCGAAACGATGTTGGGAAACGACGCTGACCGTGAGACCCGCCCCGCGGACAATCTCCGCGATCTCGCGCGCTTCTTCCGCAGTGCGTGATAGAGGTTTTTGCACCTGGACAGGCTTCCTCAAACTGGCGCAGAGCGCAATCGGTTCGCGCCGGTAATCGGGAAACGTGCAGACGTCGACGATGTCGACCTCCGGCGCGCGGCAAAGCTCAGATGCATCGGCGACGAAACGCGCTCCCCACCGTTGAGCGAAGGCACGGCCTTTCTCCGCAGAGCGGTTCGCGCAAGCCGCGATCTCGCATCCGATTGCCAGCCAAGATTCGGCGTGCTTGGCGGCGATGGCGCCCGTCCCAATGATCCCGATGCGCATGCGCGTAATTATAATGGGGCTGTTCCATGTGTCACAATCTCTTGGGCTCCGGGTCGTTCTGGCACCGGTGGAGTTCGCTCCCCGTGTGTGCGGCATTTCTTCTGGCCGCGTGCTCCAAACAGCCGGCTCCGGATGTTGCCGCGACAGTCAACGATCGCCCGATCACTTTCGCCGATCTCGATAAGACCTATAAGCGGCAGTTTGCGAATAGCGAAGGATCGAGCGAAGATCAGCGTCAAACGCAAAAGCTCGAAGTATTGCGCACCATGATCGACAACGAGATCATGCTTCAGCGTTCCGAAAAAGAAGGTCTGATGGCAACTGATTCCGAGGTTGACACCAAATTTACGGAACTGCGCGCGCCGTACACGCAAGAGGAGTTTGAACGGTCATTGAAACAGCAAGGCGTTACGGCGAATGACCTGCGCACGCAAATCCGGCGCGAGCTAAGTCTGCAAAAATTGATAAACAAGGAAATTGTTTCTCACATTGCCATTAGCGAGAACGATGTAACCGGTTATTACAATTCCAACAAAGCCGGATTCAACTTTCCTGAGCCGCAATTGCACATCGCACAGATCGTGGTCACCCCTCAACCTGACGCTAATTCCCGCAACCTGAAAAACGATAAAGCACAAAACGACGAACAGGCGCGCAAGAAAATCGAAGCGCTCGCGGGCCGGTTAAAGCAAGGGGAAGATTTCGCGCAGCTCGCGCAAAACTTTTCCGAGGACCCGAACTCCGCACCCAACGGAGGCGATCTCGGGTTGGTCAGCGAGTCGGCTCTCGATAAGGCCAATCCGGAGCTGAAGAAGATGATCCTGGCCATGAATCCGGGGCAGCTCTCCGGCGTGGTCGGCACTCCGGAGGGTTACCGCATTTTCAAGATGATTGCGAAGGAACCGGCTGGCCAACGGGAATTAACCGATCCGCGCGTACAGCAAAGCATTCGCAATTTGCTGATGAACCGGAAAGATCAGCTTTTACGCGGCGCGTATCTGGAAATCGCGCGCAGCGAGGCGAAAGTGGTCAACCAATACGCAAAACAAGTTATGTCCGGAAACGGAAAAGGCAAAGCGTAGAGGTATTCGGGGAAAAACACCGGATTTTAGCGGCTAACCGCTATAAACTATAAGAAAGGATCCGCCGAATCCCTACCAGGACATTTTGAGAAAGGTTTTCGAGGAAACCGCATACGTGAATCGACGTTCGCCTTTTCTGCGCAGCTTTCTGCCGCTCGCAGGAGCGCTGCTTTTCGCCTTGGGAGCTTGTAATCGCGACCCCAACTACGCCAAGCAGCAATATCTCAACAGCGGAAACAAATACTTCGACCGCGGCCGCTATAAAGAAGCGCTGATCATGTACCGGAAAGCGCTGGCCAAAGACCCGAAGTTCGGAGAGGCCTATTATCGGCTCGGCCGCACCTACGAAAAAGTAGGACAGAACGCTTCTTTGGTGGGAGTCTTGCGCCGTGCGACCGAACTGATGCCCAAAGGCACGCCGGAATGGAACGATGCCGCGCTCAAGCTTGGCCAGATACTCGTCAAGGTGCGATTGCGCTGGATATTCCAGGTAAAAACAAGCCCTTGATGGACGAAGTCGACCAGCTGCAGTCCGTGCTGGACGCGAAAGCCCCGGGCTCGTTCGAGAGCTTCCGGCTGCGCGCCGACATCGAGCGGGCCGAATCCTCGGAAGCGTTTAACCGCCGCGATGCAGTCGAAACACGCAAGAAGCTGGAGGAGTCGATCGAGAGCCTGCGGAAGAGCTTGCAGGTCAGACCGAACGACGTTGACACCTCGATCGAACTGGGCCGGTCGCTGGTGTTTGACGGCAAGCCGGCTGAAGCGGAGCAGCTTTACCGGAATCTGCTGCAGCACGATAACAAAATTGCCATCGCTTATGTCGAACTTTTTCGGATGTATAGCGCGCAAAAGAGATCGTCGGACGCTTTGCGGATCGTGCAGCAGGGAATTGCGAATTTGCCCAACGACTATAGTTTCCGGGCAATGCTCGCCGCTTACTACTACGGGCAAAACGATCCGGCCGCCGCTACGCGGGTTTTCGCGGAGACGCAGACCGATTTGAAGAAGTTTCCCCAAGCCTACTTGACCGCGGGCGATTTTTACGCGCGTGCGGGGCAATGGGATACCGCGATGCAGCAGTACGTCGAAGGAGCGCGTAAGGATTCGGGAAAGCGGGCGGAGTATGAGAAGCGCGAAATCGAAGTGCTGCTTCGTCAAGGCAAGAAGGAGCAGGCTTACTCCAAGGCGCAGGAAATGCTGAAAACCGATCCCGGCGATATCGACGCGCGCGGCATCAAAGCCAGTTTTATGTTGGATCGCGGTGAGGTGAACCAGGCGATCGGAGAGCTGGATACCGTGATCGCCGCTAAACCGGACAACTTCATCGCGCATTTCAATCTCGGCCGTGCGCATGCCACGCGGGGAGAATATCCGCAAGCGATGCAGCAATACCGGGAGACGATTCGGCTGCGTCCCGATTACGCGCCCGCTCGCATCGCATTAACCGAAACGTATCTGAAAACCGGTGATTACGCGAGCGCGCTGCAAGCCGCCGAGGAGACGGAGAAGTTCGCGCCGGGAAACGCCAACGCGCGGCTGCTGCAGGCGATGTCGCTGATGCAGTTGGGCCGCGGCGACGACGCGCGTAAAATCCTGGATGACGTTCTCGCGCGCTATCCCCAGTTCGCCGAAGCCGCGCTGGAATTGGGAGCGCTTGACGCTCGCGAAAAGAAGTTCGACGCCGCACGCGCTTTATTTACGCGCGCATATTCGGCGAATCCGAACGATATCCGTTCGCTTCTGGGCGAGTCGGAAACGTATCTATCGGAACAGCAGCCTGCGAAAGCGCTGGCGCTGCTCGGGAGAGAATCGGCGGCGCATCCCGCGCGTGTCGATCTTGCTCGCGAGTACGCGAAGCTGCAAGCTCGCACGGGACAGTTGGACGCGGCGCTCGCCGGTTATCAGAAGATTCTCGATACGGCGAAGCCCACGGGCCGCGATTTAGCCCAGGTCTATGCTTCCATGGGTGAGCTCTACGTGCAAAAGGGCGACTTCAGTCAGGCCTTGTCCAATCTGGAGAAGGCACGCGCGCTCGAGCCAACGAGCGTTCCGCTGCTGAGCTTTGTCGCTGAGACGCAAGCGCGCGCGGGGCATCCGAAAGAAGCCGAAGCCGCTTACCGGAACGTGCTCGCGATCGAGCCCAATAATCCTCAGGCTTTGAATAATCTGGCGTTTGCTATTGCGGATAGCGGCACGAATCTCGACGAAGCGCTTACGATGGCGAATAAGGCGAAGCAGCAACTGCCGAACGTGAATCAGGTGGACGACACGTTGGGATGGGTGTACATCAAAAAGCGCATGGCCGACTCCGCGATCGATGTTTTTAAAACGCTGACGGCGAAGTCGCCGGACAACCCGACGTATCACTACCATTACTGCATGGCTCTATACGAAAAGGGCGATAAGGCTGCGGCACAGCGAGAGTGCAACGCCGCGCTCGCAAAGAATCCGGGCAAAGCGCAAGCGGATGAAGTGCGGCAGCTCATGACGAAGCTGCAGTAGAGCGTCGGGTCTAAGAAGCGCGTCTTCGATGCTGCGGTTCCGCAGCCGCTTCGCGAGGCACTTTGCGCTGGTGACCTGCGGCTGCACCGGCGTGTGCCGCACGCGCTGCCAATGCGGATTTCGTTGCCATCCAGAACTCCAGTTCGTTGAGGCTGTCGCCGGTAAAGTAGCCCTCTTGCCAGGATGCGTCCGCGGAAAGATGGTGCCAAGCAGTCGGCAAGTTGCCGTTCTGAGTCACGGACGTGTTCCAGCGATACGTCTTATAGATGCTGATGATGTTTAAAGCGTACGCCCGGGCAAGCGGCGCCGCGGCAGCGCCTTCCAGAATAATCAGATTGTCATCGTTCTTTTCGCTCGCCTTCAGTCCCATATTGTGAGAGCCGGTCATGATAACTGGATAGTCGCCAAACGGATCGAGAACGATTACCTTGCTGTGCACCATTACCATCGTCGCGCGTAGAGGCTCCTTCTCAAACTCGTGAAACTTTTGCTTGATGTTGGCGGGCGTCAATACGTCGACTGGAAGTTGAACGGGCGACTGTCTGCCTGAGCTGTACAGGTTGACAGGGTTTCGCTGGAGCGCTTCGCCGGTCAGTCCTTTGATCTCCTGATTGACAACTCCTCGGATGTAGAGCTTGGAGTCGCACGAGTCAGACTTCGGATCGTGCCTCTGCAGGATGTCTTGCAGAAGCGTTTCCTTTTCGGGATCTTCCTGGTAGGTACCCGGATTGAAGAACAGAAAAAGGATGCCGTCGCGCGCAGCCGCGATGAGTTTGCGCGCGTAGTTCAGATCGGGTTGTTTCTGGGTGGGCGCAAACCACGCCGTCACTTTCGATCCGTCTACTTGGAACTGACGAAGAACGGAGTTGTCTTTGGTCAAACTGGCGGGAAACGCGTCGCCCGCGGCTTTGATCCGCTTCCAAGCTTCGAGATAAGCACCCGCGACTTTCGCGTCCGAAACCACAAGCGCGTTGTTCGCTTGTCCGCAAAGACCACTCCAGGTCCAATTCGTGCTGCCCGTCAGAACCTTCTGGGGATTACCCGCGTTGTCGCAGAACACCGCGAATTTGTTGTGAGCGAAGTGACCGGAGGAAACCATGCGGTCGTGCAGATCGACGACGTCTCTTAACTCGTTGCGCGCGGCTTCGTTCTCGTCCGGCTCCTTGCCGTTGAAGGCACCGTTGGCAAGGATGAGGTGCATGGATTTTCCAAGCGCTTTCACCGCTTCCATCAGTTCGGGATCGTTCAGTTCGTAAAGAGCCGCGTACACCTGACCGCCTTTGGCGTCAGCCAGATGTTGAAGAAGCTGTTTCTTCAATAGGCCGCCGAGGGAATCGCGCAAAGAATCGCCTTCCTTCTGAAGAAGCTCTTTAAGCGCCGTTTGTCCATTCTCATTGCCGGCTTCTTTCTGAAGAGCGCGCGACACCCATTGCGCGGCCACAACGCCTTTGTTGAAGTAAGCGGAGATGTGTTCGCTGCACTGGCTGGACACCTCCATGGCTTTCGTCCAGGCGCTTGCGTTTAAACTGTCTAACTTCAGATTGTCTTTCGTACCTATCACGGGGACTACCTGGTAAGAAACCGAATCGCCTGGAGTGACGCCGTAGTCCCACCACATGTAGCGCTGCAGAGGCCATTGCCATTCCTCGCCGGCTGACGGAAAGCGCTGATTGTCATCGAACCCGACGAACCCGTGTAAATAGCTGGTTGTGTCACCGCACTTTCTATGTATCGTGAACCCTAAACAGTTTGGGATTACCTGATGGTCTTGCGGCATCCAAATGATTGCCGTGTGATCGCCATTGTTGTAAACACGTACATCGATGTCCATCGTTTTTCTCGCCCTTCACTCGGATAAGCGCGAAACGGAGGAGAAAAGAGGACAAGCTCAACAACAGAGGTGCGGCTCCGAGCCGCCTAGTCTTGGAGAAATGATGCGTTCAGGACCTAAGAAGCCCTGGGCCGGTAACCAGGCCGCGCGCGGACGCGCATTTTCTTGCCCGGGTCGTTGGCCAACTCGACGGTGATTTTGCGGAACCCTTCATTCGCATTCGGCGCTGGATAGTAAGTCACCGAATAGGAATTGCCTAAGTCTTCGCGAATATTCTCAAAAGCTTCTACTTGTTTCTGCCACGTCTTGGCCCAGTAAGCTTTGCCGCCGGTGCGCGAAGTAATGCGTTTGAAGACGCTGCTCGAAATAGAATCTTTATTCACATCGTTGGTCGAGATGACGTAGATCGGAATCCCTTCATCCTCGGCCACGGCGCGAACATCGTCGGGCGCGATCATACTTCCGTTGTCGGGGCCGTTGGAAAACACAATCACCACTTTGCGCCCGGGCACTTTACCCGCATCGCGAAGCGTGAGAAGCAAGCCGTTATAAAGCGCGGTCTCATCGCCCGCTACCGCTTTGCGCAAGCCGCCGATGGCGTCGTTTCGATCTCTGGTTAAAAGCGCGGCGCGTGAAAGATTGCGGCTGAATGTATAGACCGCGACGGAATCCGCGCGGTCGAGCCCGCGAACAAAATCGGCAATCGCATCTTCGGCGTAGACGAAGCCGCGGTACATAAAATTGCTGGTGTCAAAAAGAATGAAAACGTTGGTGCCGGAGAACGCGTCGGAGTGTTCCAGGCCTACTTTACCCGCGTCCGCAGCACCGGGGACGGGAACGGATTCGGGCGCAATCATCGGGCGCAGTGATCCGTCATCCAACACCTGCATCACCGGCTTGTTGCCTTCTTCGAAGGTCGTGATCTTCTGCGAGATTCCGTCCTCGAAAATTTTGAAGTCCGTTGGCTTGAGATTGTTGATGTATCTCCCGTGGCCATCGGTCACGGTGAAAGTGAGGACGACGAGGTCGACTTTGGAACGAAAGACCGGAGTTTTGTCCTGCGCCCACAACCACAACCCAGCGGTTGCACCCGCGGTCAGAAAGAGAACGGCCGTTCGTCGCACCAGTTGTTTCAAACCGATTTCCTCCTATAGCCCAGCCGTTTGCGCCGTGGCCGCGAGTGCCCCTGAGCGTACATCTTTACCGACGTTGCGCAGCGAGCGCAACAGCGCCGGCCAGTCTTCCAGATGCGACGCGAAGATCCGTTCGACTACTTTCTCGGTCCATTCGGGGATTACTACGTTGAGTTGCGCCGGAGACAAGTACATCTGATCAGCAAGGGCCGCCCAATATAAGGTATTCGATTCCCAACTCTCGGCCATGATGCGGCTGGAGTAACCCCTGAGTGTAGGGAATGTTCGGAGGTTCATCAATTCAGGTTGATAGGAGTTAGCCAGCGTCGGTTTGGGCGAACCGAATGCTCGTGAAATTGCATCGTAATTGATCAGGTTGGGTGCTTCCTGGCTAAGTTGCCGGATCTCGGCTGCGAGGGCCGAACTTTCGTCGGACTCGGGAGCCAGTTCGCGGGCGAGCAGAAAGAGCTCGGAAGGCGTAGCCCGGTCGATCGCTTCCTTGACACTCGCCTGT
>JAVHMZ010515061.1:0-15879 GCA_034782995.1 Amazona versicolor
GCGCACCCCTGCAAGGCATGACTGCCGCCGACTTCGCGACACCCGGCCCGTCCTTTCGCATGGGGCGAGAGCCGGTGAGCGTTGACATCCTGACCGAAATTCCCGGCGTTGACTTCGCTGCGGCATGGAAGCGGCGCGTCGAGGACGTGGTTGACCCGGCGAGTGGGTTGAAGGCGAGCTTCATTTCGGCGGACGACCTCATTGCGGCCAAACTGGCGACAGCGCGGCCCCAAGACATCGCGGACGTGGACGCCATCCGCAAGGCGGCGCGCAGCCAATCGGCAAGGCCCGAAAAAAAGCCCACGAGGACGAACAGTCCTAGGTGCTGAGCTAGCCGCGCAACCTCGCACAATTTAAGAATTTGGGTTTTCCGGAAGGTATAACCGGAATGTATTAGCATCAAATCGTCTTGGGACCCTTTACCCGCAGGGAGGGTTACCCGGCCCCGATTCCGAAATTGGCTTAACGGGTCGCGAAAACTCCGGGCTTCGACACACGTAGCCACATGCTCCGCATCTTACCATCGCCTCATAGTCATCGATGTCGTAACCCGGCTCAATGTCAAACCCACCGTTTCCGCACTTAGGGCAGGCCGACACGGCGACGATCTGAACAATCTTTTTCCACACCATCTTCGACCTGTCCGGGTATTGCGACCGCAACGTAGCCGAGTAAGGGATACGGTGACAGCGGGCCGATATCATCTGAAACTCAAGAATTTCGCATCACGTTTTCGGGCCATTGTCGTCAGTTGCTTACCCCTGTGCAGAAGTCCGGTGCGGATGTCCGCCATTGGTCGAAACCGACATCCAAACTGAGACACGGCCACAGCCCCGACCCCGTTGCACCGCATCATGCCCCATTCTAGCGGATCGCCACTCACGATCGACCCCGCACGAACGCTGTTTCTGAAAGGAAACCCGTGGCCTCCGCCACCCAAACCGCATCGCCGACTGGCGAGCTGGCCAGCCGCTACGCCAACGCATTGTACTCGCTGGCCGAGGACCGCTCGGCGCTGGATGGAACCGTGTCCGAGATGGACGCGCTGGGGCGGCTGATCGACGGGAGCGCGGACTTCCGGCGCTTCCTCCAGAGCCCGCTCTCGGACGTCGTCCAGTCCCGCAAGGCGGCGGACGCCCGCGCCGTGGACCTTCTGGCCGAGATTGGCATGCCGCATCCGAGAGTGCAGGCGGGGCGCTATCCGCACCAGCTGTCGGGCGGCATGCGGCAACGCGCCATGATCGCCATGGCGCTGTCGTGCAATCCGGCGCTGCTCGTCGCCGACGAACCCACGACGGCGCTCGACGTCACCGTGCAGGCGCAGATCCTGGAGCTGCTCTATCGGCTGCGCGACCAGCACGGATCGGCCATCCTGCTGATCACCCACGACATGGGCGTGGTGGCGGAGGTCGCCGACCGCGTCATGGTGATGTACGGCGGCCGCATCGTCGAACGTGCCCCGCGCGCCCCGGTGTTCGCGCAACCGGGGCATCCCTACACGCAAGGCCTGCTCGACTCGATCCCGCCCATGCATGGGTCGCGGCCGCCCCGCCTGCCGTCGATCCCGGGGTCGCCGCCGCTCATCTCGGCGCTGCCGGACGGCTGCGCCTTTCACCCGCGCTGCCGCTTCGATCATGCGCGCTGCCGGGCCGTTCCGCCGCTGTTCGCTCGCGGTGGCCAGGAGATGGCCTGTTGGCTGGCGGAGGAGCGGGGAGATTGGCCACCCCTGCGCGTACCCTCGGAGCCGTCGCCGTGAGTCTCGTCCCCGAGCCGCTGCTCGATGCCCACGACGTCACAAAGCACTTCCATCTCGGCGGGATGCTCCGGCCCGGCGGCCGTCAGACGGTGCATGCGCTCGACGGCGTGACGATCGCGGTCGAGCGGGGCGAGACGTTGGCGCTCGTCGGCGAATCCGGGTGCGGCAAGTCCACGCTCGGGCGCTGCCTGCTCCGCCTCTACGATCTCACGGCCGGGCAGGTGCGCTTCGAGGGCAGGGACATCTCCGGCCTGAGCAGCCGCGCGCTGCGCCGCCTGCGGCCTCGCATGCAGATGGTGTTCCAGGATCCCTACGCGTCGCTGAACCCGCGGCGGCGCGTGCGTGACCTGCTGGCCGAGCCGATGCGGGTGCATACGGACTGGAGCGCCGCACGGATCACCGATCGCCTGCATGAGCTCGTCAGCCTCGTCGGTCTTCGGCCAGAGCACCTCGAGCGATTCCCGCACGAGTTCTCGGGCGGCCAGCGGCAGCGCATCGGCATCGCCCGCGCGCTGGCGTTGGAACCGGCGCTCGTCGTGGCCGACGAACCCGTAAGCGCCCTCGACGTCTCGGTGCAGGCCCAGATCGTGAATCTGATGATGGACCTGCAGGAGCGGCTGGGATTGACCTATGTGTTCATCGCCCACGACCTCAGCGTAGTCCGCCAGATCGCCCGGCGCACCGCCGTGATGTACCTGGGCACGATCGTCGAGGTCGGGCCGACCGACGCCATCTTCGAACGTCCCGCGCACCATTACACCGACGCCCTGCTGTCCGCCGTACCCTCCGCCGAGGGCGGCCCGCGCCGCAGACGCATCGTGCTGCGCGGCGAGGTGCCGAGCCCGCTCGCGCCACCCACCGGCTGTCGCTTCCATCCACGATGCCCGCGGGCGCAAGCGCGCTGCGCCGCCGATGTGCCGCTGCTCCGCGAGGTCGAGCGCGGCCGCAAAGTGGCGTGTCACTTTCCATTGTAGAGGGGGTCTTGCCGAAGCTGCGTAGACCTCGGGAGCCTTGCGCGACCGAGCACCGGAACAGGGCGGCAAGACCCTGCAGGAGACGCCGTTCTGCGGAGCGCGCAATCCCGTCGGTGCCTTCCGGGAGCGTGACGCTCGCTTTGGAGAGGAATTGGCTCGCCCGCGCGGCGACGCAAGGCCGGACGCTGTCGTCGGAAGGGCCTGGCTCTACGCCCTGATCGTCGGCTTCGTGGCGGGGTTCTCGGAGCGGCTCGTGCCCGACCGCCTGCCGCGCCGGCCGGGGCCGCGCCGCCGCCCGTCCCGCAGGGCGTCGTCATCCCGATTCCCCTGCTGGCGGGGGCGCCGGCGGCGTTGCCGAAGGCGGACGGGGAGGGGGCGGGTCCCATGCTGCACGGACGCACGGCGGTGGGACCGGCCGGCCGGAGATTCGCGCTCGCGTCGGGCAAGGGGTTCTACACGGTCGGCGAGACGTCCCTGGCGGCGTGGATCGGGACGAACCCCCCGCTTCCCGCCGCGACGCCGAAGGCCGTCGTGGCGGTGCTGGCCGCCATGTCGACGGTCGAGGGAGGGCTCGAGGCCGTCAACTCCTACGACGACGCGCATCTGTCGTTCGGGATGTTCCAGTGGACCGCGGGTAGCGGCGCCAGCCCCGGCGAGCTCGCCGGGGTGCTGGGGCAGTTCAAGCAGGCGGATCCCGGCGCGTTCCAGGACTGCTTCGGTCTGTACGGGGCTCGACGTCCACGCGGCCCCGCCCGGCAGCCCCACCGGCTTCCTGGCGCTCGACGGCAGGATCCTTCAGGCGCCAGCCGACAAGGACGCGCTACGCTCGATCGAATGGGCCTATCGCTTCTGGCGCGCCGGTCACCATCCATCCCTGCGCCTCGTGCAGTTCAAGCAGGCTGCGGCGCGGCTCGAGGCGGTGGAGGGCAAGGTCGTGCTCGGCCGGCCACTGACGCAGTGGCTCGGCTCCGAACTGGCCTTCGCGCTGCTGCTCGACGAGCACGTCAACCATCCGGCCCACGTGCCTGGCACCCTGGCGGCGGCCCTGTCCGCGGCCGGCATGGCAGGGCAGGACCCGCGTGGCTGGAGCGACCGCGACGAGCAGCGGGCCATTTCGGCCTATCTCGACGCGCGCGATCGGACCAGCATGACGGATTCGCGGGGGCGGGCCAGGAAGATCGAGGCCCACGTCGCTGCCGGGAGGCTGTCCGACAGGCGCGGATCGTTCGCCTGACCGGATGACCGCGGCGCGGCCCTGCCGAGACACGTGGCCGACACCGGGGCTTACGAGAGGTGGCTCGGCGGCTCAGAGAACGGCGGCCGTATTGGGCCTGCGCTGGATGCCGAGCCGCTCCCGCGCATCGGCGACGACGGAGAGGCGGGGATTGAACCTCGACAGGATCCGGGACATCCCGGCCTGCATGCGCTCGCCGTCGCCAAGGTCGCTAGAAGTCCAGAACCGCTTTCGGCGGTCAAAGAAACCGATCGTGTCGAGGAACGCCGCGCAGAAGTAGTAGGCGTCGGGCACCATGTCCCCGGTGTCCGGGTCGATCACCTCACCGTCCGGCGTGACCGATTGCGACAGGCACCAGTCGCGCATCCCGCCGATCAGCTCGGACGCCTGGCGCCGCTGGCCGGCGGACATGTACCGCCACCCGCGCCGCAGGATCTCGGCCACGTCGTAGTTGTTGTGGTCGGAGAACCGCTTCGGCCCGGGATCAATCCGCCCTTGCGGGTAGGGCGTCTCTGACAGCGACAGCAGGTTGTCCACGAGCCCCGGCCAGTTGTCCACCAGGTGGGGCAGGTAGCGCACCAGGTGGAACGTGAGGCTGAGGTCGTGTGTGACGATCTCCGCGCCGGAGTCGTCGACGATGTATTTGACGCCGAAGAAGCCGGTCCCCAGGTCGCGCCAGCCGCGGACGAACCGCTCGAGCGCCGGAATGGTGCCGGGGCCGGAGAGATAGCCGGCCTGGCCTCCGCGAAGCCCGAGCCGCGCCACCACCGAGACAGCGAGGTTCAGCTCCTTGCGCGTGTCGACGCCTCGTCGCCTCACGTCGCACCAGCACAGATCTTCCAGGTAATCGTACATCCTGACCGGGTCGTCGACGCGCTCGAGGAAGTAGGGTGCGATGCGCCAGGGCCATTGCCGGGCAAGCACCTGATCCGTCGAGCGGTCGAGCTTCACGAACCACTCCGTCGCGCCCGGCGCGAAGCTGCCCTCGCTGTCCTGGACGGACGCGTCCGGCGGGTCTGGGTCGGCCATCGCCCGTCTGAGCCGCTCGAACCCCTCCCGCGCCGCCTCGACATCGCTGGTCGCGTTCGTGCGCCACCTCAGCTCGAGCATCGCGGCCCGGGCGAAGCTCGTGTCGCGGCCGGCCCACTCGCGCTCGCTGAGCTCCCTCGCGAACTGCTCCACCGCATGGTCGATCCGGAGCGAGAAGCGGCGCATGTCCGGAAACTCGGCGTAGAGTGCCCGCTTCGCGTTGTAGGCTGCGGCTCCGTCCTCCACGCGCCCCTCCCTCATAGGCCTGCAGCATCTCGGACCCCCGCGGCAACGTCATCAGTCGATCGGCGCACGCTGCGCCACCGCGGCGCCCTTGTCGGGTTCGCCGCTGGAGCGCGTTGCGGCAGGACACTGACACCCCCGCGTTCACCTGCTGAAGTCCGAAGACTGTCGCCGGGCTATTGTGATACCGAAGCCACGTTAATCAGGCTGCCCCGATTAGGCTTGCTTTCGCTGAAGACAGGATTAATCAATCTATAAGGTGATATTGATCTTCTCTGAGCCAATTTGCTGCCGTTGTCTTAGCAACGGCCTGTGACGCTGTTGTAGCTTCAGACCAGACAAGAGCGGATTCGGTTCCGTACTGCGAAGTGCAGGCGTTTCCCTTGATCCGACGGCCGACCCTGGGAGGCCCGAGCGTGACCACCGACTCTCTCGACGAACTGATTCCGCCAGCTCCGCCGCTCGCCGCGGCTGGGGAGGTCATCCCAGGCGACGAGAGCTCGGCCGTGCGGACGATCATCCAGGACATCGAGTCGAAAGTCCGCGTAGCGGCGAGGGACGCTCCGGCGCGACGCGACGCCCACGCCAAAGCGCACGGATGCGTTCGTGCCGAGTTTTCCGTCCTCGACAACCTGGCCGAGCCGCTCCGCGTCGGCGTGTTCGCGTCGCCGCGCACCTACGAGGCCTGGATCCGGTTCTCCAACGGCGCCGGAGCCCCGCAGGGGGATGCGGTCGGGGACGGTCGCGGCATGGCGATCAAGCTGATGGGCGTGGAGCGGAGCCGCTCGACCACCCAAGATTTCGTGATGATCAACAGCCCGGCATTCTTCGTTCGCAACGCCGCCGACTACGTCGCGTTCCAGCAGGCGGACCCACCGTGGCGGTTCTTCATACCCGGCCTCAACCCCTTCGGGCTTCGCGCGCACGAGTTCCTAGCCGCGCGGGCAATATCGACCCGCAAGATGGCGAACCCCCTCGATGGCCGCTACTGGAGCATGACTCCCTACCTCTACGGCGCCACTGCTTGCAAATACTCTGCCAGGCCCGTCGGTGGTCCGTCGCCCTTCGCAAACACTTCG
Source organism: Amazona versicolor (assembly GCA_034782995.1). Classification (NCBI taxonomy): domain Eukaryota; kingdom Metazoa; phylum Chordata; class Aves; order Psittaciformes; family Psittacidae; genus Amazona; species Amazona versicolor. The sequence goes on from JAVHMZ010515061.1 coordinate 6,316, forward strand.
TCACCCGATTGCCTGCGCGAGAATCTCGCGCTGCACCTTTCGACACGCACGGCGGCCTTCGACTTCATGGTGCAACTGCAAACGCGGCCCGACGAGATGCCGATCGAGGATCCGACGATCGAATGGCGTGAAGATCTGGCGCCATTCGCGCCGGTCGCCCGCGTGACCATTCCGCCGCAAAGCTTCGACGAGCCACTCCGGCAGGCGTTCTGCGAGAACCTGTCCTTTACGCCTTGGCATGGCCTCGACGAGCACCGCCCCTTGGGCGGGATCAATCGCGTGCGCCGGTCGGTCTACGAGACGGTGTCTCAGTTGCGTCACGAACTCAACCGCGCGCCGCGGGCCGAGCCGGCGGTCACGTAGGGCGCGCCGACCCTTACTCGGCAGCGATGGGGGCTTGCATGGCTGATTGGTTGTCCAAAGAATTCATGCATGGGTTCGGCGAGGTCGTGAACGATGTCGGCTGGCTGTCCCACCTGGCCAGCAGCCGGGTTGTCAATGCCGTGATCGGCTCGACCCGCAACCGACCGCATCCGTGGAGCACCTTCGCGGACTATCCGTGCTGGCAGGGGCTGACCGACCGGACGTATCTCGCTCGCCACCTTCCGGCGGTCGAGACGCCTGCCGGCTTACCGCGGGAGGAAGAGGTGCGGCGGCTCTTCGCGCGACCGGACGGCGCTCAGACGCTGTCGCGCAAGTCCACCTGCCTGTTTCCCGCCTTCGCGCAGTACCTCACCGACGGTTTCATCCGCACCCGGCCGAGCGACGTCGGCAGAACGACCTCGAACCACGAGATCGACCTCTGCCCGCTCTACGGCCGCACGCCCGAGCAGACCGACGCGTTGCGGCTCAAGAGCCAGGACAGGCGAGGTTTGCTGAAGAGCCAGATCATCAACAGCGAAGAGTACGCGCCGTACCTGTACCCGACGGAAACCGCAGGGCCGGATCCGCAGTTCGCTGCTCTCGACGAACCGTTGCTGGGACACGGCGAGCCGCCCTCGCGCGAGCGCCTCGAGACGCTGTTCGCCTTCGGCGGCGATCGCGCAAACTCCACGCCCTTCACGTCGATGATGAACACGCTCCTATTGCGCGAACACAACCGCATCGCTGGCGGCTTGGCGCACCGGAACCAGAACTGGGACGACGAGCGCGTGTTCCAGACGGCGCGCAACATCCTGATTCCGATGTTCATCAAGGTCGTGATCGAGGACTACATCAATCACATCACGCCGCTGCCCTTCCGGCTGGTGGCGGATCCGTCCGTCGCCTGGACGGCCGGTTGGAACCGACCCAATTGGATGACGGTCGAGTTCAGCCTCCTCTACCGGTGGCACTCGCTGATGCCGGACACCATCGATTGGCCGGACAGACGAATTGCCCTATGGGATTTCGGACTTGACAACAAGCCTCTGACAGATGTCGGGCTGGCAGCGGCGTTTTCGGCTGCCTCGGCGCAGCCCGCCGCCGAAATAGGTGCCCTCAACACCGCCGCGGCGCTGCTGCCGCTGGAAGACCTCGCCGTCCGTCAGGCACGGCACAATCGGGTCGATAGCTACAACAGATACCGTCAAGCCTTCGGCATGGAGCCTGCTACGAGCTTTGCAGAGATCACGGCGAACCCGGCTGTGCAGGCAGTCTTGCGCGCACTCTACAAAACGCCTGACGACGTCGAGTTCTATCCCGGCCTCTTCGCCGAGGACCGATTGCACAACTCACCGCTCCCGGGACTGCTGCTCCGGATGGTGGCGGTAGACGCCTTCTCGCAGGCGCTTACCAACCCGCTCCTGTCCGAGCACCTGTTCAATGCGGCCACCTTCACGGAATGGGGGTTCGATCAGATCCATTCCACCGGTTCGGTTGGGGACATCCTCTCGCGCAACGTGCCAGAGGCGGGCCGTACCGCGATGACGCAGAGCACGTGGGCGCCGGCCTGATGTCCGTGTCGGCACGGCCCAGGAGGCAGTTCCGCTAGGCGGTCGGCCGGCGGATCCCGGCCGACCAGCCTCCTAGCTTTGCCGGAGTAAGCTCTGCGGAGACCGGGAGGCCACCATGCCTGTGGGAGGAATGCAGCCGGAACGTCCGGTGCGGGACCCGGCGGCCGACCGGCTGACGGGCATTGGCTCGGCAGGCTTTCTTGGCCAAGGAGGACGGCCGGAGCGTGATGGCGCGGCATCGGGGAGGGGCGTCCTCGATGACGGGCGGCACCTGTCGCAGCCGGTCCACTCGGCCGCCGTGGCCACCGCAACCCCCGAGTTCGATGGCGAGCCCGGCGATGCCGGGATATCGGCCCTGCTGGTCACCTCCACCGCTTCGTCGTCAACCGTGTCTACGGAGGCCGCCGCGCCTCTCGCCGAGTTCCGCGCGTCGCTCTTCCAACTCGTCAGGGGCGACAAGCCGGAGAGCGCGGAAGAGGCTCCGACGAGGAGGCTCATGCAGCTCTACACCCGAGTGCTGACGCCTTGGCTGTCGGACGATCGCATGACTTACGATGAACTGGTCGCCAAGTACGTCGGACTGTGGTCGGTCCTGGAGAGACCGGATGCCCAGCGCTTCGCCGTTCAGGCGCTTCTGGGGATCCAGCTTATATCGGCCGGCAGGTTCACGACCGCGTCGAAGATCTACTCTGAGATCGAGTTCCAGACGTCGACGCCTGCCGCCTTAAGCTATGTCATGCGCGGCGTCGGCTATTTCCTGAGATCGATGATCCTGCTGGCCGGTTTTGCGGTCTACACGGCCTTCCTGATCAAGTCTGTCATTCGGTCCGTCAACGTGACCGAGTCTGGCGCAGCCAAAGTGGTCGTGGCTGCGAAGACCGGTATGTTCGACGGCTTTCTATCGAGTACCACATGGCACGTTGTGATCGCGTCTGCGGCCGGCATGCTGGGCAGCGTCGTCAGCATCCTTCTCAGATTAACCGAATTCGAGACGACGAAGGGCCGCTCGCAGATGTTCCTGACATTGACGGGGGCGACGCTGCCGGTCGTCGGGGGAATGTTCGGCGCTTTCGTCGCGGCGCTCTTGTCTTCCAATGTCGTCAACCTCAACCTCGGTGCGGCCAGCGCCGCAGGCATGAACATATGGTTGTTCCTCGTGGTTGGGTTCCTGTCCGGATTCAGCGAGCGTTTCTCGAGAGGGTTCCTCAAGATAGCCGAAGACCGTCTCGGAGCCGGTGGCCAAGCCGACCAGAAGGTCAACGTCACGAGCCAGGCGGTCGTCTCGATCCCCAAGCCCGAAGGCTAGGTTCGGCGCAGAACGTGACCATCAAGCCTTGAGAGCGCCGTCCGACACCACCGGGAGCTGTCGCCCGGTGACATAGATCCCGTTGCTGATGCCCATCAGCAGGAGAAAGTTGTTCGGGATCTCGGGGATGGCATAGCTCACCGTCACCTTGAGCACGACGAATGCGGCCGAGATCAGGGTGAACAGCAGCATCTGCACACGGGTCACATCGATGACGCCGTTGGCGACGACGAGGTCGGCCCATGCGGGCTGCTTCGAGGCAGGCGGCATCACCGCAGGAGCCATCACGGCAGGAGCCATCACGGCAGGCGCCATGAGATCGGCGACCGGGGCTGGCGGTGGCGCGGCGCGCGACGGCACTCTCGCCAGCAGTGCCGTGGCTCCGGCGATCCCGAGCAGGACCAGCGTGCCACTGGTGAGATTGATCAGGTTTCCGGACAGCACCATGACATAGATCACGCAGCTCGCGACCGTGATCGTCCACACGAGGATCTGGAACTGCGACAGGCTGGCGTTGCCGTCCCGCGAGCTGATCATCTTGAGCGCGAGGCCGTGCCCCGGCACGGCGCTGCGCGAGGCGAACGCCCAGGCCACGGCGATGAGCGCGGCGACGCCCAGCGCAACGACCGCTATGGCATAGAGCACGCTCGTCACGCCGACCGGCAGCGCCACCGTGGTCTTACGACCATCGCCGAGCGTCACTTCCACGACGAGATCAGCCACGGGCACGGTGTAGAGCGCCGTGAAGGCGACGTCGCTCCCGCTCAGCAGACGGAACGGCCAGGGGCTCGGGACCGGCTCGAGATCGGGCACGACGGCGCCGAAGATCGCCTCGGTCTGCACCGCGCTGACCAGCCGCACGATGGGGGCGGCGTGGAGTGCGTGCGAGACCGCCGTGGCCTTGTCCGGCTTCAGCGACTCGCTCCATCCGAAGCAGACGCGGGCACTCTTGACGTCGACGTTGGCACCGTTGCTGCGGGCAACCTTGAATTGCACCTCGCTGCCGCGGGGGCGCCAGAGCGTGTCGGGCTGGAGGATCACGATGACGTCCAGGGGATCGCTGACGGCCTGCGCTGGCCGACCCGGGCATTCAGTCTCATCGCCTGCGATTGCGACAGCGTCTTGTGCCTTCGGGGCCGTCAACGGCGACGGCACCGTCGCCTTGCCGGCGCCGGCATCCGACTGTGCGGCAGCATCAGCGGTGAAGCAAGCCGCGAAGACGGCCAAGCAGGCCAGGCTTCCCCAGAACTTCATGTCGGCTCTCCCTGACGCATCGTACCGGCCGTGCGGGACAGAGGGCCCGAGGACACCGTCAGCCGAGCCGGTCCTGCATGATGGCGAAAAGCGTCTCGCCCCCCTGTTGCGCGGGGATCAGGAAGCCCTCTTCGTCGAGCGCGAGCGGACGTTGCGTGACCGAGTCGCCGACATTGCCGCCGATGACGAGCACCTGCCCGCCCTGGACCTCGACCACGATGTCGGAGTGTCCCTTGTAATCGCCGCCGTTCTGGTCGTCGTAGTCGATGCCGGCCTGCCGGGCCCAGCAGACGAGGTCGCCGACCCCAGGCTTGACCTCGGTGAGGCGGCACCCCCAGAAGCCCGCCGCCTCGCGCTTGGTGACGAAGTCGCGGATGGCCTGCGAGATGTACACGGAGTGCTGGGTCGAGTAGCGGAAGCGGTCCCCGGCTCCGGACTCCCTCATCACGAAGGATATGAAGGCGGCCGACCACGGCACATCGTGGTCCCGCCCGTCGATCCCGTGCACGTTGGTTCCGACCAGCCAATACTCGCCGACCCGCTCGAAGAAGCTCTCCTCGCCTTCCTTGTGTCCGACGACCGTCGCCCGACCGCGGAGGTCGTAGGTCTGGCCGCCGAAGCGCTGCCACTCGGCCTTGGCCAGGTCCACGACCCGTCCCGGGAAGCCGGTCGCCACGGCCGCCGCCATCCCGGGCAGCGCCGCGGCGGCGGCGACGACTGGGACTTGCGGCAGCAGGCGCACGCCGGCCGAGACGGACTCATCGAAATGCACGAGGTTTCTTGGATGCAGTTGGAAGTATCTCGTCGCGCGCAGGTAAGCCATCACCTCGGCCCGCCTGACGGCCGGCCCGGCCGGCGGCGCCACGCCGCTCACGGCGGAGCCGCCGAGCCAGCGCTTCAGCGACGTCGGCGCCCCGGTCATGTTGACCCAGAGCGCGATGCAGAGCTGCGCGTCCGGTTCTATCGTCAGCCGGTGCGCCGCGGCGGCCTCGGTCGCTTCGTCGAGCTCGTCGAGGATGATCGCGAGTGTCCGCCCGTCCATCGCGTCCACCTTCGCCCGTCCGGCGACGCTCGACAGGGCCTTGTCGGCCGTCCGCTGGTCCTGGAGGGTGAGAGGGCTTCCGTCGGGCAACGGCTTGCTCACCGCGTCGACGATGCGGCTCGCCACGGTTTTGCTCGCTCCATCCGCGTCGAGCGCCGCCCGCAGGGTTGTGCGCGCGTCCTCGTCGACGTTGGTGTCAGCCTGAAAGATGCCGAAGCTTGCGCCGCTCGCCCCGAGCCGCGCGTAGGACAGTTGATACGGCGACGCGTCGCCGATCTCGTTCTGACGCAAAGCTTCCCGTATAGCCGGAAGAAGACTAGACTCAGTCAAACCGCCCTCCCAAACAGTGACGCGACCTCAATCTCGTGTAAGAAAGCTGGCCGACGCTATACTTGACAGATCAACGACTGCCTAAAGACCAGGGAAGATATTGCTGTTGCGGAGAAATTGCGAACTCGGAGTAAACAACGTGAGGCGTTCGATTGGCTGTGTCAAGTCAAACGATCGATGTGTTACTGAATTGTCACGTTAAGAGGAACCGCTTGTAATCTGAGCGAAGCCATGGTTGTGTGCATGACCGAATTTCTGGCTCCCGCGTTGCCTCATACGGCATGGCAGGACTTCAATCGCTAGTGTAGAATTTTGAGTTGTATTCGCGGCAATTTGTCATGAACGGGCAGTTGTCGGAATGTTGTCTCCACTAGCATCTAACCAAGATCGTATTGCGAAATAGCATTGTTAGCAGCTTGGGTTTGCTTGGAACGGCGAGCTGATCTACTTCGGGTGGGAGAAGGCTTGATCAGGCTTTGCTTTATTAAACAGGTATGACCTGAGGCTGCTTGGAAAATCTGTTCGATCTGCGACGGCGCTGAAGGACGGCGGCTGATCGGACCATCGATAGAGGCCGGCGCGGCACGACAAGTGCCGCATTTAAGAGGGATCCGATCATGCCTGCGCAAACCGAAACGGGCAAAACCTGGAATCGCGCCAACTCCGCCCACGGCGGCACCATCATCGGACCGCCGCGCCATTCGGCCGAGTTGACGGACCGCTTCGATTTCATGGTGCACCACCTGCAGCCGAACCGTGCCCTTGACGAGGACCTCGACGCCTTGGGCGCAGTCATGATGGAGGGTCAAGAGCCGGAAGACGATGATCCCATCAACAACAAGCGCATCCCTTCCGCCTACACCTACTTCGGTCAGTTCATCGATCACGACCTGACCTTCGATCCGCTGTCGAAGCTGGGCGGTCCGAACAGGCTGAGCGAGTTCTTGAACTTCAGGACGCCGAGGTTCGATCTCGACTCGCTGTATGGCCACGGTCCGCACGACCAGCCCTACATGTACGATGGGGCGAAGTTCCGCCTCGGCGCGGATCCCGACGGCAACCCGGACCTGTTGCGGATCAACCAGCCATCCAACCCCGGCGATAAGCTTGCGGTGATCGGCGACAAGCGCAACGACGAGAACCTCATCGTATCGCAGATCCATCTCGCCTTCCTGTTGTACCACAACAAGGTCGTGACGGAACTGGCCGGCAAGATCGATTCCGGCATTCTGTTCGACGTGGCCAACCAGATCGTCCGCTGGCGCTACCAGCACATCGTGCTGTTCGATTACCTCCGTCGCCTCATTCTCCCGGGCGTCTTCCACGACCTGGCCAAGCACGGCCCGAGGTTCTTTCACACTCCCAAGGGCGTGTTCATGCCGCTGGAGTTCTCGGTCGCCGCGTTCCGCATGGGTCACAGCATGGTTCGCTTCAACTATGCCATGAACGAGAAGGTGAACGACAGGGTGCCGGGAGCGCACGAGGAACTCAAGGTGTTCGCGGACGGTCCCGATGGCGACCTTCGGGGTTTCCGTCCGCGTCCGCAGGACCGAACGATCCGCTGGAAGCGGTTCCTGCAATTCGACGGCGATGACCCAGCCGACCCGACCGGCGATACGCAGTTCTCGATGGCCCTCGACAGCGGCCTGGCTGGCAGGATCGTGCCGCCTCCCGCCGTCGGCTTGGCGGGCCTGCCACACGACGTACCCGAGGATGGAGCTCCGCCGTTCAACCTCGCGCAGCGAAACCTGCGGCGCGGACGCCACCTCGGGCGAGGCTTGCCGTCGGGCCAGACGCTGGCCCAGCATTTCGGGATTTCCGACCCGGACATCCTCTTCGACCTGACGGTGACGAAAACCGAAAAGATTGGAGAGTTCTTCGTCCGGTCCGGGGACGACGCGCTCACCGCTCTCTTCGGCAGCGATACGCCGCTTTGGTACTACATCCTGAAAGAAGCCGAGCTCCTGGGACTGAGGGCCGACGCCGGCAACCCGCTGGGCGCACCCGGGATCGTGCTCAACGAGAACGGCACGAACGGCGGCCGCACGCTCGGACCACTCGGCAGCCGCATCGTCGGCGAGGTCTTCTTCAAGCTGATGAAGGAGGACCCGGATTCGATCCAGTCGAAGGCTCCGACCGTGGTGCCGTTCGACATCGCCGACCACCGACCGCGGGCGGGGACGTTCGGGACAACGGTCGACGGCCGATTCACCCTCGCCGACTTGATGAAGTACGTTCACGACATCCCTTTGGTGCCGACGGACACCGGTTTCGGGATGCGATAGCAAGCACTGGCCGGGTTCCGAGCCCCTCCAGGACAATCGGGAACGCGCAGTTCGTCGGCATCGGACGCAGCCCCGCATGGGATCGAGCCGTTGGTCCTGACCGCCCGGCGTCCTGGACCGGCGACCGGCCAGGCATCGTTGCGCATCGCCGCTCCCTCAGAGCGGCAGATGGCGCTTCTTCAATCCGGCATTGAACGTCGCCAGGCACACCGGGGTCAATTGCCCGCGTTTGAGCTTCATGCAGGCTATGACGCCCTCCTCTGAGGTGCTGTCCGAGCAGAGAGTCAACGCATCGGTATCGCAGGCCTGATGTTCAGCGTCGGTAATATCGTACTTGTCGGTCTCAGCGCGTGCCGAGCCGAGACTTACACACATGAGCGTGATCGCACACGCGACTTTGAATTGCATGAAGACGTTCCGTTGCAAGGGAGATGCGGTCGAACCGCGCTCCTCATTGACTGCTGCCGCATGAACGGCGCCTTAATCGCGACGGCGGCCTGCTCGCCTCCGGCCGAAGCCGCGGGGCAAATCCGCTGGAATGCCGGCACCGACGTCGCTTCGAAGCGAGCTCCGAATCCTGCTTGCGGTGTTAAGTGAAGTCGGCTCTACTAAACAAATCACTTAACACGAGCGGGCCCGGAACGGACTCGTTCGAGGGGTGAGCGGGCAGCGCCCGCGGAGAACGCTCGGGTCCGCCGGCATCAGCGGGCGGATGTCACCTCGCACAGACGAGGATCAGGGGAGGATATCGATGACCATCAAGACCTGGATAGCTGCCGTCGGTGTCAGCGTGCTGGCGGTGGGACACGCCCAAGCCGAGGACAAGTCCCTTACCCTATGCTGGGCCGCCTGGGATCCGGCCAACGCGCTGGTCGAACTCGGCAAGGATTTTTCCGCCCAATCCGGCATCAAGATGAACTACGAGTTCGTGCCCTGGACCTCCTACGCGGACCGGTTCCTCAACGAACTCAACACCAAGAGCAAGCACTGCGACCTGATCATCGGCGACAGCCAGTGGATCGGCGGCTCGGCCGAGAACGGCCATTACGTCAAGCTCAACGAGTTCTTCGACAAGAACAAGATCTCGATGGACGACTTCATGCCCGCCACCGTGGTGGGTTATTCCGAGTGGCCCAAGAATTCGCCGAACTACTGGGCGCTTCCGGCGATGGCGGATGCGGTCGGATGGACCTACCGCAAGGATTGGTTCTCGCGGCCCGAGCTGCAGGCCGAGTTCAAGAAGACGACCGGCCGGGACCTCGCGCCGCCCAAGACCTACGACGAGCTGATCGAGGTCGGAAAATTCTTCCAGGGCCGCAAGATCGACGGCAAGACCGTCTATGGCGCCTACATCTTCACCGAGCGCGGCTCGGAAGGCATCACCATGGGGGTCACCAACGTCCTCTACGATTA
>JAVHMZ010515168.1:0-15872 GCA_034782995.1 Amazona versicolor
TTCGAAATGTTTACGTTCAAAACCACAGCGCTGATTCTCGCGGCTAGTCTGCTTCCTATGCTAGCCGCCCAAGTTTATAAAGCTCCCGCGGGTGACGTTACCTTTCTCGCCCGCTCTTCCGTTTCGCTCGGCGACCAACCCGGTAACGGCCTGTTCTTCGCCGACATCAATCACGACGGCTATCTCGATTTAGTCGAGGAGCTTTATATTGCGAATAGCTTATCCGTTCTCTACGGCGACGGCACCGGTAACTTTACGCAGGGGCCCATCTCCCCGCAAAACGGATCCGTCTATTCGCAACTAGTCGACATGAACGGCGACGGCGTATTGGATTTCCTCTATTGCGGGAGTCTCAATGAATTCTACATCGCGTACGGCAACGCCGACGGCACTTTCCAGGCCAGCGTCACCTATCCGCTGCATTTTCCCCTCAGCCAGAACCTGGAGCAGCAGTATTCGCTCACCATCGTCGCCGCCGACTTCAACGGGGACGGTAAAATGGACGTGGCGGTCGCCGGGCAGTCCGGTTGGGAGGTGCTGCTCAACACCGGGAAGGGCTTCCACGTTTCCTCCTTCTACTACCCCGCTCAAATCGTTACCTACCCCGGCATTGCCGCCGGGGACATTAACGGCGACGGGAAGCCGGATCTGATCTTTCCCACCAATTTCTACGTCCTCGCCTATCTGGGCGCCGGCGACGGTACCTTTAATGCACCCAAGGCGCTGTCCCTGCCCAACCCCTACCCGGCTAGCTGGAGCGAAGTCGACTTAGCCGATTGGAACGGCGACGGCAAACCCGACTTGTTGGTGAGCAACCAGTACGACGACCTGATCTACCGGCTCGCGGGCAACGGCGACGGGACTTTCGGCGCGGGCGTTCCCATGAAGCCGCCGTATTTGACCGGGCAGTTGCAGGTCGCCGATTTCAACAACGACGGAGTCCCGGATATCGAGGGCTTCGGCGGGGACCACATCACGATCTACTACGGCGCGGGCGGTGGCCAATTCGGTCCGCCGGTGAGCTACCCGGTCGATTATACGGCGGCACCGGGCCAGGGCCGCATTCAGGGCGCCGCGATCGGTTCCATACGGAATAACGGCAAGTTAGACATCGCTGCCACCGCCGGCGATGGGGTCAACCTTCTGTTCAATGTCTTGGGCGACACCAACGGCCGTTTTGAGGAGACTCCGCGCATTCTAGCGCCCGGCGCGACTTCTTTCATTGCGGCGGACCTGGACGGCGACGGGAATACGGACCTGATTACGGTAAACGGCACCGGTTTCCAGGTGTACTGGGGAACGGGGCGAGCGGCGAAACCGTTCACTGCAGGGCCGGCGTCTCCGGAACCCGGACTGAACGCCGATTGGCTGACTCTGGGCGACTTCAACGGCGACGGTTTCTTGGATGTCGCGGTAACGGCCAACACGCTGGTCGGCTATAGCACGGCAGTAGGGGTTTGCCTGGGCGACGGCGCGGGTCATTTCGGTCCACCTGTCTACACGTCCATCGGGCCGTACTCCGGCTGGCTAGCGGCGGGTGATTTGAACGGCGACGGGAAAATAGACCTCGCTACCTCCAACGTTACCGTTCTGTTCGGGAACGGCGACGGCACATTCCAGCCAGAAATGACTCTGGGGGAAACTTACTCTTTCAACCCGGTGCGGCTGAAAGATTTAAACGGGGACGGCGCGCCCGACGTGATTGCTACGGCCCATGTCGTTGGCCCGGATGTTATGGTTTTTCTAAACGATGGCGACGGGACCTTTGGCCCTGCGACTTACTATCTCAACAGCAGCATCGACGTGGATACGGCGAGTTGCGACGTCAACGGCGACGGCATTCCCGACATCGTCACTTCCGGGGGCGAGTCCTACCCCGGTGTGCTGCTGGGAAACGGCGACGGAACCTTTACCTCGGTAACCCAGCCGTTCGTTCTATTCGAGTCGACCCGAATAACCTGCGGCAACTTCACCGGCACCGGTCGCTTACCCGAGATCGCGATGCTCTCCAATTACTCCGGGTCCGTGGACGTCCTTAAGAATAGAGGCGCGGGGCAGTTCTCGCTGCTTCCCGTTTTATGGGGAACGAGCGGCGGCCCGCTCGACATAATCGCCGGAAAGCTCCACGGCCCCAGCGCCGTCGACGACCTCGCGGTGCTCAACGGCGACGGCACCATTTCGATCTTTCTTAACTTGACCGGCAAATAGCTATGCGAATCGTGGTGAACGGCGAAATCTTGCCCGAAGAGTTCATTCAGATGGAGGCGGGCCGCTTAGCTTCGCATCCCGACTTCACCCGAATTAAGGATGAAACGGAACGGCAAGCGAAGCTTCGCGCGGCTGCCGAAGACGCGGCGATTAACCGCATGCTGATGGCCCAGACCGCGTCCCGTGACCCTCGCCCCGTGCCGGAGGCCGAGATCGATCGCGGCTGTCAAGAGTTTCAGGCCCAGAACGGCGTGCACGGCGCTTTCGATGCGCAGGCGCTACGCAGCCAAGTGGAGGCTCGCTTACGCGTGAAGCGCACGGTGCAGGATATACGGAACGCCGCGCCGGTTCCCAGCGAAGAAGCCATTCGACGGACCTACGACGACTACCGCGACACTTTTCAGGGGCCGGAGCGCGTCCGGGCCAAACACATTGTGAAGCACACCAACGAGGGTTTAACCGAGGCCGAGGCGAAGCTCGGCATCGAGCAGGCACAGTCCGAACTGGAGTGCGGAACCCCTTTTGCGGCAGTCATTGAAAAATTCTCCGACTGCAAGGAGAACGGTGGCGACGTGGGCTGGTTCATCCGCGGCGGGGACGTCTTCCCGGAGTTTGTAGCGGACAATTAAAACCAGCCTACGGAGTGAGCACTTTAAAACGGTTCATCCGCGTTGCAGCGCAATACTCACCTTCATTCTGTGCGCAAGTACCTCAGGAAAAATGGAGTGCTCTTTAACCTTTCAAGTTGTCCGGTTTGCTTAGCACGTGAGTTGTCCGGTTTTGTGTTGTCTGGCCCGTGAGCCAACGCGGGTTTCCGCACGCAGGCTAACGCCCGCCAGATTAGAATGAGGTGCAGGTATCTTCATCGTGATCCCAGCAACTGCCTGCGACGAAATTATCGATTTTATTGTGGCCGGTAAATCTTCTGAGCAGATCCATGCGTTCCGGCCTTCCAAACAGACGCAGGCCCGCGTCGCTCATCTGTTGGATCTCGCCAAACTGGAATCTCTGAGTCCGGCCGAGAAGGCCGAACTGGATGATTTCCTGCAACTCGAACATCTCATGATCATGGCGAAAGCGCGCGCGGACCGACCAGAGGAGTGACGGTACCTGAGGCTGTCCGCCGCCTCGTCGCAACGCGAGCGGGTAATCGCTGCGAGTACTGCTTACTTCACGAGCGCGACGCGTATACGCCGCATCAGGTGGACCACATCGTTAGCCGAAAGCATGGCGGCGCCTCACAACTCGACAACCTGGCGTGGTCCTGCATCCGCTGCAATGCGTGGAAAGGAAGTGATGTGAGTTCGGTCGACCCGTATACGAGTGAAATCGTGCCGCTCTTCCACCCCAGACGCGACCGATGGAGTGATCACTTCGAAATTCGCGGACTTGTGATTGAACCGCTCACCGCGTCGGGAGCCGTTACGGTAAAACTACTCCGCCTGAATTCAGTTCAGAGATTGTCTGAGCGGCGCGCTCTCGACCGATAGGCGACAGCGGAAAATCCTACCCTGACGTGCTATTGAGAAAAGAGGATGGTACGTTTCCTGAGACAGCTCAGCCGTTCAGTCTCTTCAAATTCAGCCCGGATAGTCTGCGGCAATTTCACCGGTACGGGACCCTTGCCCGAGATTGCGATAGTCTCTAATTATCTCGGCTCCGTCGAGATCCTCAAGAACAACGTGAACTGCCCGCGCGGTAAGGCAACCCGCTACCTTTGTCACATTGTGACGAGTCGAATGGCAGACACTGATGTGCTATGCGACTTGGATGCCGTGCAGACGTGACCGCCGGGCCGGTCACTCTTCTCTAAGTGCTGTCATGGGATCAACGGATGCGGCTCGGCGCGCTGGGATGTAAACTGCCACGAGCGACGCGCCAAGTATCGCAAAAACGATGGCTATCACTGTCGCCCGATCAAAAGGTTTGACGCCGTAGAGCATACCGGCAAGGAACCGGCTGGTCGACCAAGTCAATAGGAGGCCGCCAGCAGCACCTAAACACGCCATCAGCATGCCGTTTTTGACAATCATCCCGATAACCGACGGAGCCTGAGCACCAAGAGCTATCCGGAGCCCGATCTCCCGAGTGCGCTGCGCGACGAGGTGAGAGAGAACGCCATAGACTCCTGCCACCGCGAGAACAAAAGCGAGAAAGGCGAATAGAGCGGTAAGCACGGCTCGAAAACGCGGATACTTCAGGTAGCTTTCGACCAGAACGGTTACTTGCTCAGGCTCACCGATGAGCGTCAAAGGCTGGCGTTTTTGTAATGCTGATTGAATCTGGCCCGATGAGCCGTTGCGAAACAACAGATTCACGGATTGCGACGTGCGTTGCGCTATCGGGCGATAGACTATTGGCGCGCTAGTCCACCCCATTTCCTGGAACGGAGCCGACGACCGTTTTTCGTCAGCTACGACACCAACAACTGTCAACCACTCGGGGTCGCCGAAAATCCTAATCCGTTTACCGATGACGTCCTGTTTTGGGAAGTATTTCCGAACAAGTTCGAGGTTGACGATGGCGACTGCCTGCCCCGTTGAGTTGTCATGAATGTTGAACCCACGGCCTTGGTTGACAGGTATGCCCAGACACCTGAAGTATTCTTCCGACACCGATTGCTGAGCAATCTCTGTGATCGCGTTGTCCGGCGTTGGTTCGGACCGCCCTTCGACGACGAGAACGCTCGACCCTCCTCCTCCGCGGATCGGAACGGCAGTTGAAAGGCTAACTTGTGAAGAACCGGTCGTGGTTTCCGCGTCCGCGAGTAGTCTCCGGTAAAAATCGGTGCGCTCCGCTGAGTTCAACGCCGGCGGAACACTTACGGGAACACGGACAAGATGGTCTGGATTAAAACCAATGGGCGCAGCCGCAAACTCTCGGATGCTCTGAATGAGCAGCCCCGCCGCGACTAGCAATGGGATGGAAAACGCGACTTCGGCGGCAACGAAAAGATTTGCCAACCGCCCTGTCCTCGGCAAGGCTCGTGTTCCCGACTGCAACGCGGAAATCAGAGACACGCCGGACACCGTCCATGCTGGGGCAAAGCCAAAAAGCAAAGCAGTCGATGCCGCCGCACCTGCGGCGAACAGAAGCACGGGCAGGTTGACGTGGATTACGCTTGCGACAGGCAGTTCTATTGGTCTTAATAGCCGGAACCAATGCACTGCAAGAAAAGCGATGCACGTGCCGAGCGCAGCCGATAAAAGCGCGAGCAGCAGGCTCTCTGTTAGAAGCTGGCGAAGCAGGCGTCCCCGCCCTGAACCTAGAGCGGCTCGCAATGCCATCTCCCGGCCGCGGGCGACAGAACGCCCGAGCAGCAGATTCGCCACGTTGAAGCAGGCGATCAGGAGAATAGCCACGACTGCCGCAAAAAGGATGAGAAGGCTGGTTCGTAAATTTCTGCCTGCCAGCCAAGTGAACTCTTCCTGCAGCGGACGGACTACTGGCTCCATGCGAACCCCATACCTGATCCCGCCGTCTACCGACGCTGCAAGCGCCTTCAACTCGTCAGTTGCTGCTTTCAAATTGGCATTTGGCTTGAGTCGCGCGAACACGCCTATACCGCCCTTGAGGGCCTGTTGGTCCTTGCTTTCATCGGGACGGATCAGGCTCCAGACTTGGGTCGGTTCCGGGAAGAAACCAAATTCTCCCGGCATCACTCCTAGCACGGTGCAACTTTGATCCTCAAGCCGAATTTGCTCGCCGGCGACGTTGGGATCGCCCGCGAGGGTGTCGATCCAAAAGCGGTGTGCAAGAACTACGCTGCAGCCACCCTGAACATCCGTTGACTGGAATGTCCGGCCAAGTGCCGCTGTAACGCCGAGCAATCGGAATAATCCTTCCGTCGCTGGAATCACAAGAATCTTTTTGGGACTCCCGCGACCACTCAAAACTTGCCCATCTACCGCCCATGTCACTGCGGCGAAGTCCGAGAAGTTTCTGGAATGATCGCGAAAAATCTCGAAGTCCCGGTATTGGGCAAAGACTTTCGACTGCGTGTTTTGAACCGGAGAGTTCCAGATCACCACAAGCTGATGAGGCGCGCGATACGGAAGAGGGTGCAGAAGAATGCCGTAAATCAGACTGAAAAGTGTCGTAGTTGCACCGATACCAAGCGCGAGGCACATCACCGCAACAGCTGTAAACCCCGGGTTTTTGCGTAATATGCGGCAACCATGTCGAGTATCTTGGACGAGATCTGCGAACGCGCGCCAATGCCAGATTTCGCGGCTTCGCTCAAAGATGAGCGTCGGATTGCCGAACTCGCGAGCGGCTTGTGCCCGGGCCATTTGAGCGGAGACGCCGCCGGAGATCAATTCTTCCCTTCGCTGCTCTAGATGACTCTCGATCTCTTTACGGAGATCGTCGTCGTTGCCCTTGCTTCGGAAAAGCCTCATGACTCGCTCGTTCGCATGACTCGTGCGATACCGGTCAGCATCTGATCGAATGCAGAGATCTCGAGCCGCAATTGTTTACGCCCTGCGGTTGTGATCTTGTAGACCCGGATCTTCCGATTCTGCAATGAAGTGGTCCACTCAGCGGTGACCCACTTGGATTTGAGCATGCGCTGCAGAGCGGGATAGAGTGAGCCTTCTTCGATCTGGAGTAAATCTTCCGAAGTCGCTTTGAGAGTTTGTGCCAAAGCGTAGCCATGCATGGGGCTCCGCTTCAGGGTCTGCAGGATCATCATCTCCAAAGCGCCGGGAAAAAGGTCACGTTGTTTACTCATACCTTGTCGCTCAATACCTAGAGTAGATAAGTGTGTGTGCATTGTCAAAGTAAAAAGCTCATTAGCTCTACTGCGGGTACACTACCGGTATGAAAACGGTTGTTTCGATTCCCGACGACCTCTTCAATCACGCGGAACAGCTAGCTCATGAATGCAGAAAGTCACGGAGTCAGCTCTACACCGACGCATTGAAAGAGTATGTCTGGCGCCATGCCTCTGGGAGTCTGACCGATGCAGTCGATCGCGTTGTCGAGCTAGTGGATACCAAACCCGAAAAATTCGTTGTGTTGGCTGCCCGACGCCGGCTTGCGCAGACGGATTGGTAATCTTCCGATGAGGTGATCTCTACCGGGACAACCTGCCCGGCGTTTGTTGTCATCGCGAGCTCGACAACAAACCTCTTGCGGCGTTATAGCAATCTGTGATATACTTATTTCGGATCGCAATAGCGTATGCGACTCGGTGAAAAACTTCGGTACCTCCGCGAACTGGAAGGCGCGCTGCGCGGGCTTGGGCGTGCGCTAACGCAGCAGGAAATCTCGCGCGAGATCGACGCCAAACTGGGCAAGAAGCTGTCGCAGTCTTACCTATCGCAGATCGAATCGGGGGCGCGGCCGCACCTGACCAATACCACGCGCCTGCTATTAGCGCGGTATTTCCAGGTGCATCCGGGTTACCTTGTCGACGATCCGGAGGGCTTCCAAACCGAGCTTCTGTCGGACGCGGGAAGCCGCGAGGACAAACTTGACCTCTGGCTCATCGGCGGCGCGGAGCAGTTCCGCAACGATCCCGCCGTGAGCCGCGCACTGATTGCGCTGGCGCGGCATGAGGATTCGCGGCGCTGCCTCCTGCTGCTCGAAGCGATTCTCGATAATCCCGGGCTGGCTGAGCGGCTGCTCGACGTGCTAAATCCGGACAGGCCGGCCCGCGAAAAGCCGCAACCCAGCGCGGTTGCCGTGCCACTGGAAAGGACTGAACGAAATGGACATCCCTGACTTTTTCCTGCTGTGCCTCGCCGTGGGCTTCATCTTCAGCTTGATCTCGGCTCTTGGCGGGGCTGCGGCGCATCTGCCGCACCTGCACTTGCCGCACCTGCATCTCGGCGGATCACACGGCATCGCGCATGGCCATGGAACTTCCGGCTTAAGCGGCGGCGCGAAAGGCGGGCGAGGCGTCTCGGCGATTCTTAGTCCGCCGACCAGTGCCGGATTTCTCATGTGGTTCGGTGCGTCGGGATTTATTCTGACGCGATTCGCCGACTGGCGCTTCCTGCTGGTCATCATCGCCGCCACGGGTTTTGGAATTCTCGGAGGCGGGGTGGTGTTCTGGTTTATGGCGCGCCTGTTGATCCAGTCTGAGAAGCCTCTCGATCCCGCCGATTACGACATGACCGGCGTGCTCGGCAGATTGTCGAGTTCGCTGCGCCCGAGCGGAACGGGAGAAATGATTTTTGCGCAAGATGGCCGCCGTTGCGGAGTTGCCGTCCGTTCCGAAAACGGAAGCGCGCTCGAACGCGGCACGGAAGTCGTGGTGACGCGGTGCGAAGGCGGGATCGCCTACGTTCGCACCTGGGATGAAATGCAGCGTCTCTGAGGAGGGAACGCTTATGACCGCCAACCAAATCATTTTGATAGCGGGGCTCGCCGTTGGGGGCTTGCTCCTGATTCTCGCGGCCGTGGCGCGGATGTTCCGCAAAGCGGGACCGCATGAAGCTTTAATCGTCTATGGCATGCGTGGCACGCGCATCATCAAGGGCCGCGGCACCATGATCATGCCCATGATCGAAACCGCGCGTCAACTTTCTCTTGAACTGATGTCGTTCGATGTGGCTCCGCAGCAGGATCTGTACACGCGTCAAGGTGTAGCGGTGACCGTTGAAGCTGTGGCGCAGATCAAAGTAAAGTCGGATCCCGAGAGCATTCAGACAGCAGCCGAGCAGTTGCTTACGAAAAACGAAGACGAACGCCAGGGATTAATTCGCCTGGTAATGGAAGGGCATCTTCGCGGCATCATCGGCCAGCTCACGGTGGAAGAGATCGTGAAAGAGCCGGAAATGGTGGGCGACCGCATGCGCAACACCTGCGCGGCGGATATGAGCAAGATGGGTTTAGAAGTCGTCTCCTTCACCATCAAAGAGGTGCGGGACAAGAACGACTACATCACGAACATGGGACGGCCCGACATCGCGCGCATTAAACGCGACGCCGAAATTGCCGCCGCCGAAGCGGAGCGCGACACCGCTATTAAGCGCGCCGAAGCGTTGCGCGCAGCCGCGGTTGCCAAGTCGCAAGCCGATCAGGAGCGCGTCTTGGCCGAGACGCTTTCCTTGGCTAAACAGGCGGAAAGCCAGCGCGACTTGGAAGTGAAGCGCGCGGCGTATCTCGAAACGATCAATCGTCAGAAAGCGCAGGCTGATAAAGCCTATGAGATCCAGCAGAACATCATGCAACAGCAAGTGGCGGCCGAGGCGGTTAAAATCCGGCACGCTGAAAAGGAACAGGAGATCCGGGTGCAGGAGGCGGAAATCCAGCGTCGCGAACGCGAGCTGATCGCGACGGTGTTGAAGTCCGCCGAGATCGAAAGACAGCGCATCGAAACGCTGGCGATGGCCGAACGGCAGCGCCGCATCTCGGAAGCCGAAGGTTCGGCCATTGCTATCCGCTCGCAGGGTGAAGCCGAAGCCGAGATTACCTTCAAGCGCGGCGAAGCCGAAGCCAAGGCCATGAACGTAAAGGCCGAAGCTTACCAGGAGTGGAATCAGGCGGCAGTGGTCGATAAGCTCATCACGGGTATGCCGGAAATCGTGAAAGCTTTGGCCTCGCCGCTGGCTAAGGTGGATAAGATCACCATCGTTTCGACTGGCGACGGTGCGGGCGCGGGCGCCAACAAGATCACGGGCGATATTGCCCAGATGGCGGCACAAATCCCCGCGCTATTCGAAACTCTTTCGGGCATGCAGATGAGCGAGCTGCTCGGCAAGGTGAAAACCATCGGCAATGGCAAGCGCTCCGAAGAAAAGTCGCGGCTCAAAGACGCGGCTATGTAGGGGGCGGAAAGGAAACAACAATGGCTTTATTGGAACGAGTGGCGGCGCTTGTTCGCGCCAACCTCCATGACTTGGTGGATCGCGCGGAAAATCCAGTCAAGATGATGAAGGAAGTCGTCCTCGACATGGAGAATCAACTCCTTCAGGTGAAAACCCAAACAGCGATCGCGATTGCCGATCTCCATCTGCTGGAGCGCCGGCGGGGGGAAAACGCCGCCCAGGAAGGGGAGTGGATCCGGAAAGCGGAGATAGCTCTGGGGAGAAACGAGGAGGATCTAGCGCGCGCGGCTCTAAGCAAATCGCTTACGAGCCGCGACACGGCGCGCAGTTTCGCGGAACAGATAACAGACGGGCGCACCCAAGTGGAGAATCTCAAAGCAGCGCTGGTGAAACTGGACGCCAAATTGGGTGAGGCCCGCACCGAAGCCGATCTGCTGGCCGCTAAACAGCGCCGGGCGCGAGCCACCTCCCGCGCCGCCGACGCGCATCCGGACCTGGCAACCGCGGGCGCGAACTACGCTGAGCGAGCTCGCGAAAAAGTGGAGCGGGAGTTGGCCATGGGTCAAGCGCGGACGGAGATCCTCGCGGGCGACGGCGTCGAGCAACGCTTCGCCACTCTGGAACGCGAGGAGCAGATCGACAAGTTGCTCGAAAGCCTCCGGCGCAAGTCTTCGGCGGCCTGACCTCGTCCGCGATCGCGCTTACTGAACCAGATTTTCGTAGTGATCGTCGGAGTTCTGCGTATCGATCTGTTGTCACCGATGGTCACGCAGTGGTCGAAGGCGTCTTGATGAACGTAGACGAGCCGACAGGAGCCTGCCCACACGGCGCCGTCGTCGGCCTCGGCATAAAAGGCGGCAAATCGATTATTAGTGTCGAGCACATAGGCTTCGCCCCCGGGATGGGAGCCGCTTAGCTCCCAAACATCGTAAGCCTCGCACGGAACCTTCGTTGATGTGTTGTCCCGTTTCGGATATCAAACCGCCTTGCGGGCTTGGATTTCTTATATGAAATCCAGCCTTTTGCATGTGTTTCGTACTACCTCCAGTGCTACAATTTCGTTGCGACCCCACAAAGCTCGCGTGTTTTCATCGTGCGGGCGCTCGAGGCGGTAACTTCCATTGTTTGATTTGCTTCCGATACGCGTCCTGGTAATCATTGTTTTTTGCGCCGCCGGATTCGCGCTTCGCCCATTCCACGTGCCTGCATGGGCGGGCGGCGCGGGCGGACTGATCCTCGGTGTTTTGGTGTTTTTGGTTGAAAGCCGCATGGAACGTCTCTCGTTCAAGCGGCTGCTTGGAGCGACCGCCGGAGGAGCGCTCGGTCTCGTCCTCGCGGCTGTGGGCGTTGTCACGCTGAACCAACTGCATCTCAGCGATCCTCCTACCGAGCAGTTCGCCGCCGTTGCCATTGTCCTGCTGTTCACCTATTGCGGGGTTGTGCTCGGCTCGCATAAGGGCGAGTTGCTCAGCTTCGGAGGGGGCAAGGGCGGTATCGGCGGAGGTCTGCTGAAGAGTTTTTCGGCCGATGAAAGAAACCTCAAAATTCTCGACACCAGCGTGATTATCGACGGCCGCATCGCCGATATCGCCGACACCGGATTCCTGGATGGCGTTCTGGTGATTCCGGAATTTGTTCTGCGCGAGTTGCAACTGGTGGCCGATTCTTCCGATTCGATGAAAAGGAATCGCGGGCGGCGCGGACTGGATGTGCTCCAACGCATCCAGAAGATGGCCAACTGCGTTGTCCGGATTGTTGAGGAAGACTTCCCTCTCGTCCGCGAGGTCGATCTCAAACTGATCGAGCTGGCCAAAGCTTACGGTGCCAAGATCGTCACGAACGATTTCAATCTCAACAAAGTCGCGCAGCTCAGAGGCGTGGAGGTATTGAACATCAACGACCTGGCGAACGCGTTAAAGCCCATTGTTCTGCCGGGCGAAACCATGCGCGTGTTCATTCTGAAGGAAGGGAAAGAATACAACCAGGGCGTGGCGTACCTCGACGACGGAACCATGGTGGTGGTAGATAACGCCAAGCGGCTAATTTCGAAAACGATCGACGTCACGGTGACCAGCGTTCTGCAGACCACGGCGGGCAAGATGATCTTTGGCAAGCACGATGCCGCGCAGCCCGTAACCGCTGAGCGCCCGGCGCGCAAGGAACACGCAGTTGGCGAATCCTAGAGTAGCCGCGATACTTCCCGCCGCGGGACTGGGCACTCGCATGGGACGCGCCGCCGAATCTGGTGGCACCAGCCGCAAGCAATTCATGCTGCTGGACGGCTCGCCTATTTTGCTGCATACGGTGAACAAGTTCCTGCAGTCCGAACGGATCGGCGAGATTGTGGTGGCCGTGCGCGGAGACGATGTGGGCTGGGTGGGTGAGATGCTCGAAGCGCACTTTGGCGAGACACCGAACGGCGTCCGAGTACGAGCCGTGCATGGCGGCGACACGCGCCAGCACTCGGTCGAGAACGCCTTTTACGCTCTCCTTCCGGAAACGGAGATCGTGGCGGTCCATGACGCCGTGCGTCCGTTCGTGGATGTCGAAACGATCGATCGCGCGGTGGAGGAAGCGCGGGTGCATGGCGGCGCGATTGTCGGGATCGTTCCCGTGGACACGGTGAAGCAGGTGTCGAGCGCGCAAGCCGCGGGCGCCAAAGTCCGCACCACTATTTCGCGCGAGCGTTTGGTGCTGGCGCAAACGCCGCAAGTCTTCCGCTACGACGTTTTGAAGCAAGCGTTCGAACAGGCGCGGCGCGACGGCTTCGTCGGCACCGATGAATCGAGCTTGGTCGAGCGGTTAGAGACTATCGAGATCGCAGTGGTGCCGGGAAGCGAACGCAACATCAAGATCACGCGTCCCAGCGACATGGGCTTGGCGCGCTTGTTTCTGGGTCAGGACGCGCAGCGGCTGCCAAGCCGGGAAGTCGCTTAATGCCAAACTTCCGTTGTGGTCAAGGCTGGGACAGCCACCGGTTGGCTCCGGGCCGGCCGCTCGTACTTGGCGGCGTGACTATTCCTTCTGAAACCGGTCTCGACGGCCACTCCGACGCCGACATTTTGTCGCACGCTGTTGTTGACGCGATTCTAGGGGCGTCCGCTCTCGGCGACATCGGCATGCATTTTCCCGACAGCGATCCCAAATGGAAAGACGCCGGGAGCGTGCAGTTCCTCCAAGCGGTGGAGAAGATGGCCTGCGACGCCGGCTTTAAGCTGATCAACGTGGATGCCACCGTGATTTTGGAACAGCCCAAGCTCAACGACTTTCGCCAGCAGATTCGTGAAAAGCTGGCCGAAGCGTTGAAACTAACTGTTGGTGCGGTGAACGTAAAGTTCAAGACCGCGGAGAAGGTCGGTCCGGTAGGCGAAGGTAAGTCGGCGGAAGCGCAAGCCGTCGTGCTTTTGACTTCGAAGTATTAGCGTGATCGTACAGACCGGCGGACCACTTCCGGTGATCGCGTCGGCAGTGACGCCCGCGGTCATGATCTCGGCTTCGGCGATTCTGGTTAGTGGCGTCGCCACCAAGCACACGAACATGTCAGACCGCGTGCGGGCGCTGGCGGCCGAGTATCGCGTAGAGACCACCACGCAGGCACGCCGCGAAAACATCGAGAAACAATGCGCCTTTTTCGAGCGGCGGCTACGTCTTGTGGCGGGATCGCACATGTTGCTCTACGGAGCGACCGCGATGTTCTGCGTCATGGTGTTGATCATCAGTTTAGGGAACGTTCTCGCGCGCGCCGAAGCGGCTCTGTTTCCCTTGTTTCTTACTGGAGTTTGTATGTTGCTCGCGAGCTGCGTTTTGGAAGTAGCCGAAGTGCGCCTCGGCAATCGCATCCTGAAGATCGATGCAATGGAAGCTTTCGTCCACACAAAAAGCGGATCGGGGTAGTCAGCGTGATGATGAGCGGCTATCCCATCACGCTCATGCCCGAATCCACGAAGAGGATATTGCCGGTGACGCCGCGGCCGAGATCGCTCGATAGAAACACGGCAGCGTCGCCCACTTCGTTGGGATCGGTGTTGCGGCGCAAGGGCGCGCGCTGCTGCACCACCTCGAGGATGGATGTGAAGTCTTTGACTCCGCGCGCGGACACGGTTTTGATGGGCCCGGCGGAGATGGCGTTGACGCGAATGCCGCGCGTTCCGAGTTCGCTCGCGAGATACCGCGTCGTGGCTTCGAGTGATGCTTTGGCCACACCCATCACGTTGGAATTGGGAACCACGCGCGTCGAGCCGATGTAAGTCAGCGTGGTGATCGCGCCTCCTTCGGTCATGGAGGGAGCAAGCGCGCGCGCGATGCCGATCAATGAGTACGCGCTGATATTCTGCGCCAGCAAGAAACCGTCGCGGCTGGTTTCGACAAACGGGTTGCCGAGTTCCTCATGCTTGGCGAATGCCAGGCAATGCACGACGGAATGAACGGGGCGGCCAAGCGCGCCTACCCGCCGGCCTAGCTCAACCAAATCCTCGTCTTTCGACACGTCGCATGGAAACGTCGTAAGGACATTCCAATCTTTGCTGAACTCATCGATCTGTTTCTTTTCGCGATCGCTCAGATAACCGAGCGCCAGTTCGGCTCCTTCGCGCACAAACGCGTTGGCGATGGCATAGGCGATGCTCCACTTATTTGCAACACCGAGAATGACCGCTAAGCGGCCTTTTAAAAGATCACTCACTTCCAGCGAATTGTACACTACGGACAACGCTTGCCACTCGATCCCGGGACCGCACTGACCTATCTCAAAGGCGTGGGTCCGGCCCGCGCGGCCATCCTCGAAAGCAAGGGGCTGCGCACGGTGGAAGACCTACTTTCCTACGTCCCTTTCCGCTACGAAGATCGCAGCAATGTGAAATCGATCGCCAATCTTGCGCCGGGCGAAATGGCGACGGTCCTCGCGGAAGTACGCGCGAGCAAGATGGCGGCGTTCCGGCGTAAGAATGTGGGGCTGCTCGAAGTCGAGTTCGGGGACGGCTCAGGCGTGGCGCTCGTAGGGAAGTGGTTTCATGCGCGGCATCTGCAAGGCAGGTTGGAACCGGGCGCACGTATCGCGCTTTACGGCAAAGTCGAGTTCGATTCCTATAGCGGTGATTTAACGATGCTCCACCCGGAGTTTGAGGTGTTAACCGCCAGCGAGGAAGAAGGCGACGAGACGCTGCATGTCGGGCGCATCGTTCCTATCTACACGGCGATCGGGAAGATCAACACGCGCGCGCTGCGAAACCTCCTATTTGAACTGCTCGGATCCATGGCGCCGGTGGAAGACCGCTTCCCCGAAGAACTGGCGCGGCGGCTGAAGCTTCCCGATCGCTGGACCGCTCTGCAGAACGTCCACTTCCCCGATGCTGCGCACGATCTCCGGACGCTCAACGCGTTCCGCTCGCAGTCGCATTTCCGGCTGATCCTGGAAGAGTTCTTTTGGCTGGAGTGCGGGCTGTGGCTGAAGCGGAGGCAAGCGTCCACGCTTCAAGGAATCGCGTTCTCCTTAACGCCGAGCGTGCGCGACGGGATCAAGCGGCTTCTTCCCTTTAAACCTACTGGAGCCCAGAAACGCGTGCTCGCCGAAATCGCGCAAGACATGCAGAGCAGCGCTCCCATGCATCGGCTGCTGCAGGGCGACGTGGGAAGCGGCAAGACGATCGTGGCGGCGGAAGCAGCGGTGATCGCGCTGGAGAACCGATATCAAGTAGCGGTGCTTGCGCCTACGGAGATTCTGGCGTCGCAACACTTCATGTCGTTGAAGCCGCTGTTTGCCAAGCTCGGGTATGTGACCGTCGCGCTCACCGGCTCTTTCACCGCGCGCGAAAAGTCGCAGATCAAGAAGCTGCTGGCGGAGGGATTGGCGCACGTCGCGGTAGGCACGCACGCGCTGATTCAGAAAGA
>JAVHMZ010515275.1:0-36915 GCA_034782995.1 Amazona versicolor
CGCTGATCGAGGTCGCGCCAGAACTCTCCTCGTAGTGGAAAGCGTTCGCAGCCGCGCCTCCAAACACTCGCGTATTCGAGGCGGTGTGGAATCTGCTCCACAACCCTGGTTTACGTCCTTACACGAAATCAGGGTTCGACCGCACTACTCCTGTGAGCAAGCTCGACAACTACGCCGACAATTGGTGGCCGCCTCTAGGTGGTGTGCAGGAGTATCAGGGTGTGTCTTTGTACAAACTGCCTGCACCTCATTTTCTGTCGGCATCGGAGAGTGCCCAAGCGGCGGCCGAATGGGACACTCTGAAGCCGCTTCCTTCCGGCCCTACCTGGATGGGGGAACGAGCTCTGATCTGGGCGCGCGCAAACCCGAAAGAGCCCCGCGTTCCCGAAACTCTGCATCTTGTTGTGCGCGCCACCCGTTACGGCAGCGTAGACGAGCAAGCGTCAAAGTTCTCTAAAGCCGCCTTCGATCTGCTGCATCGCCGCTACGCGTACTCCGAGTGGGCGCGCAAGACTCCGTATTGGTTTTGATCCGCGGCTCGGGCGTTAACGCGCCCTCCCGCTTCAGCGGAGACGTTCGCCAAAGCGTGACTTCGGCGATCGGCCATCACAGCAAATCCCGCATTATTTTCCTCTCAATCTCAACCACTTACAACCCACCCCGCCAACCGAAACCCAACAACGCCCTACCTTGAAGGCAGAGAGTGGAACAGATTTACAAACTGCAACCCGACCGCTGTCTCGCGCTACGCGGATTCGATAGCTTCGCCGCAGCAGCAGCCCTGCACGACGCAACTCCCACGAGCTTCAAAGTAAGTGGCACGTTCCGGGATCCCGCCGACTTTGCCGTTCTCATGCTCTGGGATGCCGATAACTACTACGAGCACCCGTCGGTCAAATATCTTCCCGATTTCGATTTCTCCAGCCTCGTTCTCAAATTCAACTTGCAATATTCGGATGGCGTTCAGCCAATCGACTCGCCCAAATACAACTGGATTGATTGGGCCACGCTCGACTGCATTCTCGTGAACGACGATCCCGCTCATCGTCCACGCATTCGCCTCTGGGATTACGCCACTCTCGCTTCCGGCAAGTTCACACCCGCAAGCGGCACGTTCACGCTCAATGCCGGCGCAAACGGCGTTCAAACCGGCGACCGCCTGACGCTCTGGTTCGAAAACGTGGCGTTCGACTACACAGCACCCGCAGGCGCCACGCTAACCGCCGCGGCCGCCGCACTCCGCGATTCAATCAACAACACCAACTGGGCCCTCACTAATCGATCACCCGCTCTGCTCGCCTCGAGCGCCGGCGCGAACATCACGATTCAAGCCGCTCGTCACGGCTGGGTGAACACGGCGGGCGCGGTGGTCACCTGGTCCGCAGGCGCACCCGCGTCCAACGGCGCCTATCCGTGGAGCGAAAAGTTCACCGGACTCGCGCCTGGTGACGCGCTCTGGCTGAATCAAACCGCATACACCATCGCGAGTATTCAATCCTCCACACAAGTCACTCTTGCCAGTTCCCCTCCCGCAAACCTCCAGAACGCACAATATGTCGCTCCGCGCGGAGGCCGCGATGGCAACATGTTCACTCTCTACTCCACCGCCCAGCCGCCATCCGGAAGCACCGCCCCGAACCTGACTACTCAGCCCACGATGCAACTCTCCGGCGGCGACTCCACTGTCACTTGGAACATCACTCTTGATTTCAGCGCGCTAAATGTCACTCCGCTTCGGCAGTGCTGGCTCACGTTCGCTCCCTCACTCGCGAATGGAAAAGCCTATGCGGACACCAACTGGATCGCCACTTTCACAAACTGGACGGTAACTGGAAACGCCACCAAACGCCTGCTGAAAATTGCTGGCGCCGGAAGTGTACGCGTCGAAGAGAACAGCAATTGGTGCAAGTACACGGGTGCGGGGTGGGCCCCCGCGCCCGGCGAAACCGGCTTTTATTCCAAGTACGCCGCGGCGGTCGCGCGCAATAAGATTTCGCAAGTCGATGCCCACGGAAACCCTGTTAAAGACGCAAACGGTAATCCCGTCCTTCAGTCCGTCACGAATTCCGTCACGATCAATTATCAATGCGGCGTTACGCACGACCTGTATGTCGGCACGTCGCTTTACACTGATCGCGGCATCGTCGCCGTGCAAGTTGACGGCGCCAACCAACCCAATTTGAACTGCTATCTCGCACCCGCCGATGGCGCCGCTGTTGTGACACGCCGCAAACTCGCGTCCGGACTCGCCGCTGGTCCGCACTCGGTTAAGCTCACGTTGCAAACGGACACGGGGACCACTGCCAAATTCTTCTACTTCGACTTCCTCGAAGCAGCCGTTCCCACTGATTGGCCCGGCCCCTCCCGTACTCTCCACAAATCTCGCCCGCGCTCGATTACGACACCGATCACACTTACAAGCTCTCTCCCGCGCGAGTGATGTGGATGTTCGACCAGCTTGGTTTTGCGGGGCCGGTTAATGAATACATGGGCGTGTTCTGGTGGAATCAGCGCACCGGCATCGGCGCCGTGTTCCCCCAAGCCACGATCACCTTCGGCGGCCGGTTCGCTCCGGGCGACGCCATTTTTCTGAACCTCAACGGTCAGCCTGACCCAGCCAATCCGGGCGGCTTCATCGGCGGCGATACGCTCGGCAAGAGTGTCTTTCCAAGCGACACTCCCCAATCCATTGCCACTCACTTCGCCGCCTATATCAACGGGTCTTCAACCGCCGCTTGGGCTGTGGCGAACGGCTCCGCGCTTTCCGTAACATCACGCTCGCCCGCGGCTCCGTACGCGCTCTCCGTTCAAGCGTTCCCAGCGCCCGTACTTGGCCAAGGCTCGACCGGAACCGTTGTGGCCGGTGCTCAGCCCGCCGCCGGCGTTCTCGCCACGTGGCAAATCGATACAACGAAGCGGCCCACGCTCAACCAGTCTGTGAGCGACTGGCATGCCGATTTCTACGCACAATGCGCCAAACGAAAACTGGAAGTCACCACTGCGGGATCCATGGAGCTCGTTCTGCCTCCGCCCGGATTCGCAGCGATGTTCCCTCCGGATGCTCACGGCAACCAAATTCCGGTCTCGACTGCGACCGGATTCGGCACCCTCAACTCCAATCATTGCGCCATTGGAGGTTCGCTTCTGCTCGCTTATCAGAAGCAGTTTTATCGCGCCGTCGCCGCTCTGCAAGCGAGCGCCGGCTTAACACCGTCCGTGCAATTCGGCGAGTTTCTCTGGTGGTTTTTTGGCAATCCGCAGAATGCACCCGCCGGCATGGCCTACTTTGACTCCGAAACGAGCAACGCGGCCAAGCAAAAGCTGGGGCGTTCACTGCACGTATTTCTGACTCCTAATGACGACCCGACGGTCAACAACAGCGTTGATGCAATCTTTCTCCGTAATCGTCTCCGCGACCATGTCGCCGCGCTGGCTACCGATCTTCGCAGTGCGTTCCCCAATGCCAAGTGTGAAGTGTTGTTCCCGTACGACGTCAACTTCCCCACTCCCGTCCAGCCGGGAAATCAATTGGGTGGCCGCCTCAATCGCTTCATCAATTTGCCGGTCGAATGGCAACAGCAATCGACGAGCGGCCTCGATCGGATGAAGGTCGAAGCTTTGCAATTCACCACGCAATTTCGCAGCATGGACCTGGCGAAGCAGGCCATTCAACTCATGACCAAGTTCGGCTGGCCCCGTGGATCCGTCCGCTACCTTGCGCCCGTTTTCGGCACGTTCCAAACCTTCTCCACCGAAGTCGGGCTTTGCTTTTCAGAGAACCTGAACGCCGTCAATCTTTGGGCATACGATCACATTTGCCTCATGAACCTCGATCTCACGAGCCTGCGTGAACCTAAGTCCTGATTGCCGAGACACAGATCGAGCTATCTGGTAATCTCTTCGGGCGTGAAGGTGAGATCGCGATCGAGCACCATCTCGAGCGTGCTGCCCCGCTCGAGAACAGCATCAGGTCCGTGCGCCGCCATCGAGCCGAGCAAGCCACCGAGCGCGCCTGCTGCCGCACCAATGCCCGCTCCCATTCCGAGATGTCCCGCCGCTCCGCCCGCAATGGCGCCAATTCCCGCGCCGGCAGCCGCCGTTGTCCCCACCGTGCGCGCAGTGGGGCCCTTACGGCCTTCGCCCTCAATCTTACCCTCGGAACGGTCCAGTGAGCCTTTACCGTTGTCATCCATGTTGGAGACCCGCGCCTTGAAGTCGCGCGTCGTCCCGTTAGGCAGAGTCAGTGAATCGAACCGCACGAAGATTTCGCTCTTCCCTTTCACATGAGCGGCGCGCTTCACTTCCGTCAAACTCCCGATCACGTTACTCCCTGTCGGAATGATGATTTTGCCCTTCGAAAGGATCGGATACACAGTTTCGAGGTAGACCTTATCGCCGATCGCGGAGTGTTTGGTATTTACCGAGTTGATCAAACGAAGCGGGACTTTGGTCCCCGCCGTGACAAGGTAAGCCAACGGCTCGACAGGGTGCGGCGGAGTCGGCGGGCGCTCGACCAAAGTAGCGGGTTCTACAGGTTTTTCAGCCAGCTCCGGTGGATGGTAATCCGGAATGCGTGGCGCCGAACTATTCTCCGCCGTCACGACGGGCGGTACGGTGCTTCCCACGCGATCATAGACAAGCGTGGACTCCTGCTCACCGCCGGGACGTGTAATCTGCCGATGAATTGTGAGGTGATTGCCGTCGCGCGATAAACGCCAGTGATCGGCGATGGTGTAGCTCTCATTCGGACCACTGACCAAAGTCTGAATGAGCAGCGCTGCGCCTTCCCATTTGGTTTGGCTGTTCATCGAAGTTGCGCCATCGCGATCACGCGTCGGCACGCCCGCGGTATTCAGTGTGAGGGTAGGCCTTGCATCACTCACCGAGACCCGAAACATGCGGATTGCCGCCCCCGTCTGATCGATGCGCATCTGTTTGTCGGCAGAGCCGTGAATCTCGCTTTGCCGGACATTGAGCATCCAGTTTCCGCTAAAGTTACGATCATCGGAGGCGAAGGCGAACGCGCAAGAGAAAAGACAAACCGCGATGAAATGACGCGGAATTTGACGAATATATGACGAGCGCATAGCGGTCACCCCTGAGCCGCGTATGTATTCTATCCGAATTTGATCAAAAACGCCCTAAGCACTTATAGGCGGTACTAGCGTTTTCAAAAAATCGTGCGCCACAATCAAGCCCCGCTTGAACTGTTCCGTAAAATCGGCTCCTTGGTAAGCCGGATAGTAAAAGTTGTCTTCGTTCTCGATGTTCATCGCGCCGGTATAACCCTTCTCCGCCAGCACCGAGAAAAACCCCTTCCAATCCACCGACCCATCCCCCGGCACACGGAACCGCCACCAGCTCGCTCCATTCACCGGTTGAATTCCTGCGCGGCGCACGATGTGCCAAAGGATCTCCGTGTCCTTCAAGTGCACGTCATAAATTTGGTCGGCGAAGTCGCGAGCCGCCTGCACCGGATCCATAAACTGCCAGACCAGATGCGACGGATCGAACTGCAGCCCCACGCGCGCGCTATCCCCGAAGGCACGAAACAGCGCCTCCCAAGCTACCGGCCCGGTCGCAATATTCGGTCCGCCTGCCCACGGCTCCCATAAGATCCGCACATTGTTCTTCTCCGCAACCGGGAAGTAGTGCTCGGTATAAACCCGTTTGATCTCATCGACCTGCTCGCTCAGCGGCCGCCCGTTCATCTTCCCGGACTGCCCGCCGATATTCGGAATCCCTAACTTACCCGCTACATTAATGGCGCGAATCGCGGTCTGATTCTGCTTCTCGCGCTTTGCCGGATCCGGATCGATATGGTTTCCGTCCACAGCAAGCGAAGACACGTAGATCCCCGCCGCCTGAATTTTTTGGCGCATCGCTGCTAGCGTCGCGTCATCCTGGTCGAACGGATCGAGCCTCAGTTGCATACTGGTAAACCCCTGCTGCTTTAGGAACGCGAGATTCGCGTCCGAATACCCGCACAGCACCCCAAGCTTCGGTTTCCAGTTCGGGCGGGAGCGTTGCGCCTCGAGAGCAGTAGTCGCCGCGACCGCGGCTAGAATCGTTCGTCGCGTGAGAGTCACCCCATGACATTACTGCGGAGCGTGGCCGTACTGCAAGTTTCGTTTCGGCGAGCGCGCAAATACAATGACCGCAGAGATCTCTATGCAAAATCTTCTTCGTCTCTTTCTCGTATCGCTACTGCCCGCCGGTTTTGGTCAATCGCAAGCGATCGGTCAGTCGGGGACAGCAGATCCGTCCCTGGCGCTCGCTAGAGATGCGGTCGGGAAAGCGATCGTTCTCGAACAGCGTGGTCAAAAGGCCGAAGCGGAAGAGCTTCTCGAATCCGTTCTTTCGCGGCAAGAACAAACTGGGGCTTCTCCATTTGCGCAGATTGCGGTTGCCCAGAAGCTGGTCGACATGGCCGTTCCGCGCCGGCCACCGGAAAAAAGCCCATACGAGGCAGACGTGCGGCGCAAGTTGGTTGCGCTATGGAGTGTAGCCGCTGGCGCGAGTGCTGTTGTTGTTGCAAATAACTGCGTTCTGCTGGCTCGTACGTTAATACGCGAAAGCGAAGGCGCCGAAGCCGAGCCGTTCCTGGCTCGCGCTCTTAAGATTCTGCGGGCAAACTACGGCCTCGATCACTCTTCCGTGGGAGCTACTATGCGAGCACTCGCAGACGTTCAAAAACAATTGGGCGAGAACGACGAATCTGCTCAATCGACGGCAGAGGCCGAGCGCATTTCACGCAGTACAGACGCCATTCATCACCAGCCAGAGCAAGGCGCCGCCTTGAAGGTCGGAGGCGGCGTACACGCGCCCCGGCTCATCACGCGACACGACCCTGAGTATTCCGAGGAAGCACGCAAAGGTCGTATTAGCGGCAACGTTCAGCTAGCCGTAGTAGTAAACCAGTCCGGCATTCTGGAACAGATACAAGTCATTCTTCCGCTCGGAGCAGGTTTGGATGAGCAGGCGATCAAAGCCGTTCGAACTTGGCGTTTCGAACCCGGCACGAAAGACGGACAACCGGTCGCCGTCAAAGCGGTTATCGAAGTCAATTTTCGCCTGTTATAAATTCACAACGGCAGACTCGCGGCAAGCCGGATTTTCTGCTTCGCGCCGTGATCTTCGACGATAACGGATGCTCCGTCTATGCGCACATCATCGACCTTCTTAAAGCCGTTCGGCGTTTTTGTATAAAACAGCAAGAACCGGCTCACCACTTTGCTTCTCGCCGGCAGCCAGCGATAGGTGGGTGTATCGAACAAAGACCCCATCTGAATCGATTCCCGGCGCGGCACATCGAACGGCTGCGTCGAAAACTCAAGACCGCGTGCAAGCTTTCCGTTCGGCGGGTAATCCTCCCAACTCTGCACCCAAGGAAACTCTTCCGGCTTAAACAGGTATCCGAGTAGCAGCCCCATGTTCGGATTGAACATCGTGATGTAAGCCAACTTCCGGTTCCGGTCCATCACGCTCGTCGTGTGCCCGCCTGAGTTGGGATGGGCGGGTGTCAGCCGCATATCTAATTTTTTGCCGTCCGCGCCGATCGCCCACGGCCACACGAAATCTTTACCCGAAGAAAATCGATTCGGCAGTTCCCCGGCTGCTGGCGCTGAATGCGGACGCGTTCGCGAACGCGCGGCTGGCATTTCGACCACTGTTACGCCTGGCTCCAGGAACGGTGACCCAACCGTTGCATGTTCGGCCCAAATCACAGGCCGGTCGAATCCGATTAAACTCTCCACCTGCGTTTCCACGTACACCACCTGCTCGCCGTCCGCCAAGCGGAACGTGCGCTCCACGTTTTCCTGCACAATCGGCAGCGTTGTCGCGAGCGTTAGAGCCTGCGTGCTTCCTTGCTTTCCGGAGTACCGCGTTTCCCACTGAGCTTCATGCGCTTCGCCGTGAAAAGGTAGTCCCGCGGCTCGCTCTTCCGTCGAAACAGTGCCAAACGCGTCGAGGCAGAGGAAGTGTCCCGTCCCTGGATTGAACGCTGTCTTCTCTCCTGCCTCCCGCGCGAGGCGCATCGGATTCCACAACGGATTCATCTTGCGCGCGTCCTCGTTCAAAACGATGCTCGCCAGGCCGGACCCTTGCGGAAGGATAAGAAGCTGCAGCTTCTCGTTCGCCAGCGCAATAGCCGGCGCACCCTCAAACGTGGTTTGTTGTCCTTGAACCATTGCCGCAGTGCTGAGCGCCCACAAAGAAGCGTGCCACCATACTCTCATCCGCCATATTATCCACGAACTCGCTACCATCAAGAACAGATGAGCCCCGCTGACGCGAACGGAGTAAGCAGTCCGGCTATTCTGATCCACGATCTGCGCAAAATTTACGAAACCAAAGCTGCCGTTGACGGACTCTCACTCGAAGTCCCGCGCGGCAGCTTTTTTGGATTTCTTGGACCGAACGGAGCGGGGAAATCAACCACCATTCGCGTGCTCACCGGTCTCGCTCCGGCGACTTCCGGATCCATCGAAATCTTAGGCTTTCGGATGCCTGACGACGAACGGGAAATCAAGAAGCGGATCGGTCTTGTGCCCGATGAAAGCCTCCTGTTCGACCGTTTGACTGGCTTCGAATATCTCGAATTCGTAGGCCGCATGTACGCGCTTTCTCGCCCGCTCGCGCGGGAACGCGCCCGCGAACTGTTGGACTTGTTCGAACTGAAAAACGAACCGAAAAAGTTGATTGCGGATTACTCGAAGGGAATGCGCAAACGCGTCGCCATGGCGGCATCGCTGATTCACCGCCCGGAATTGTTTCTGATGGACGAACCGTTTGAAGGCGTCGATGCCGTCGGATCACGCCTCATGAAAGACATTCTGATGGAGCAGGTGCAGAACGGCGCAACCGTTTTCCTGACCTCGCATGTGCTTGATGTCGTCGAGCGCCTTTGCGATCACGTCGCCATTATCAACGAAGGAAGAATCGTCAAGCAGGGCACGATTGAAGAACTTCGTTTCGGCGACGAGTCGCTTGAAGAAGCATTTGTCCGCATTGTGGGATATCGCGAACACGAACGGCTCCCCTGGTTATGACTCCGCGAAAGCGGGGTGTAGTTAAGCGTTTGGAACTTAATGCAACAGTTTGATGTTGTTCTGAAAGTTCTCTTGCGAAGTTCGATGGAGCAGATCACGGGAAAACGCGTTGTGAACTGGCTCCCAACGGAACTGGCTCGAGTGCAGAATCTGAGAGTCGACTTGCTGGGCGAGACTGACGGCGGAGATCTCATGCACATCGAAGTGCAGACCTTGAACGACCGCGAGATGCCTTTCCGGATGCTTCGATATCTGACTTTGATCATTGACAAACACCGCCGTATACCAAGGCAGGTTTTGCTTTATATCGGCCGCGAGCCGTTGCGGATGAAAGACCATTTCACTTGGCCGGACGGGTCGAGCCGTTTTGCCATCATCGACATGCGGGATGTCGATGGTGAGCCGCTGCTCGCCAGCCCGGAACCGAGCGATAATGTACTAGCGATACTCGCGAAGTTGAAAGACAGCCGTGCCGCTGTTCAGAGCATCTTGAAAAAGATCTCGGGATTGCCCGGCGATGACCTAGCGGAGTATTATCAGGCGCTGATGATCCTAGCCGGGTTGCGAGATTTGGCCGATACGGTTCAAGAGGAGACAGAAACAGTGTTCACCATCGATCTTTCCGAAAACACAGTGCTAGGTCCTGCATATCTGCGAGGCCGGGAAGAAGGGCGGGAGGAAGGCCGCGGCGAGGGGCGTCATCAAGAGCTTCAAGCCATGCTGCGCCGCCTCATTGAGCGGCGATTCGGCAGTTTCCCGGCGTGGGTCGAGCAGAAGCTTGCGCTCTCCTCAATCGAAGATCTCGAGGAAGTTGTCATTCGCGTGCTCGATGCGCAGGCGCCGGAGGAGTTGTTTCGCTAGGTTGATGGTGGGCCGGCGCTTCCCACTTGGTGATGACGCCGGTTCGTTACGTCGCAACGTAGCGCTAAAGAAGAAAGGATCAGCGTAAACGCGCCATGATCCTCGCCATCCTACGCGCGCAACTCTTGAGCCTCCGCGGCATCGGCTTCAACCGCGGCGCGGCGAGTTGGCTCGGCGTGCTCCCCACGTTCGCTTACTACTTAATGTGGTCGTTTTTCAGTGCCGGCGCGTATGCCGGTTGCCGGTTTGCGCAACGCGAGACACTCGGGCCCATTCTCGCCGGCGGCCTCTTCGGAGTGTTCCTTTACTGGCAACTCGCGCCTGTGATCACGGCCAGCATGGGCGCTTCGCTTGATCTGCAAAAACTGATCGTTTATCCCATTGATCTCGACCGGCTGTTCATCGTCGAAGTCTTGCTGCGCTTCTTCACTGTTGGCGAAATGCTGATCGTTCTCGCCGCAACCGGACTCGGCCTTCTCTCAAACCCGGCGCTCGGTCCCTGGTGGGCCTTGCTCGCGCGCGTGCTCGCGGGCTTGCTTCTTTTCGTGATCTTCAACCTGATCATCGCCGCGGGCGTTCGCAGTCTCATCGAACGCATATTTCGCCAGAAGCGTCTCCGCGAAGTGGCGATGATCGCGTTCGTCATCGTGTGCGCGCTTCCCGGCGCGCTTGTTGCCTTCCATTTTCCTTTCGCGCGCCTCAAAAGTTTTCTTCCTCTTCAAGGCTTCTGGCCTTGGGGAGCGACGGCGCGGATCCTAGTCGACGGTGCTTTGACTCGCACCGGCGCTCTAGCGGTCCTCACGCTTTTGCTTTGGACACTCGCCGCCTATCGCTTCGGGCGCTGGCAATTTTATCGCGCCCTCCGCTCCGATCCTTACTCTGCCCATGAGCCTGTTCACGAGTCGGACGTTTCATCCGGGAGCCGCCCTTCGTGGAACGATTATCTGTTTGCTTGGCCCTCGAGAATTTGGCGCGATCCGCTAGCTGCCATGATCGAAAAGGACCTTCGGACGCTCAGCCGCTGCGCCGGATTCCGCCTCGCCTTCGTGATGGGCTTTACCTTCGGTCTTCTGATCTTCCTCCCGCAGGCTGCTCGGACGACAGGCAGCCAGGCGTCTTTCATGCGCGATCATTTTCTCGCCTGGGTGAGCATCTATTCGCTTCTGCTCGTTGGTTACTACACATACTGGAATGCGTTCGGCGTGGATCGCAGTGCTGCACAGTTCTACTTCGCCGCGCCGGTCCCGTTCCGGCTCGCCATGGCAGCAAAGAATCTCGCTGCCGGAATCTTCCAACTCCTTGAACTAGTCCTGATCACAGTCGTGTTCTTCACACTTCGCATGCCGATGAGCTGGTTTACCCTTGCCGAAGCGTTCACCGTTACCGCTGTTTCCTGCCTATATCTTTTCGCTATGGGCAATCTCACGTCGGTGCGGTTCGCGGGTCCCATCGACCCGGAGAAAATGGGCATGCGCGCCACCTCGCGCGGACGCAACATGTTCACCATGCTTGTGTTCCCTCTCGCGTTTCTGCCGATCGGCCTTGCTTATTGGGGCCGCTCAGTATTTCACAGTGATTTGATTTTCTTCTTGCTGCTCGCAGTGGCAGCCATCATCGGTGGGGTGTTCTACTGGATCGGCACTGATTCCGCGCTGAATATGACGCTCACCCGAAGAGAAGAGATGATTGCCAATTTGTCGCGTGGCCAGGGTCCGCTCTCTGTCACTTAACCGGCGCTGACAAACCGGTTTCCCGCAATCAGAAACCGAAGGGGTAGATCCACACATTGCGTGATTCCGATCCGCGGGGTCACGCAAATCTCGAACGGCGTATGCGCTGCTCGGCGCACCACCAAGGCCCCACTCGTCACTGGGACTCCGTTAAGTGCCCGCGTGATCCCCATCGCCTGCGTCAGTTTGCCCGGCCCGGATGCCAGTTCGCGTACATCATGCTTCTTCCGTCGCTCACGCATCTGTTCGACTCCCGCTAGCGGCTCGAGCGCCCGGATTAACACGCAACCTGCCACGCCTTCCCGGTCGCAAATCAGATTCAAGCACTCGTGCATTCCGTAGATGAAATACACATACGCATGCCCGGGTGGACCGAAGATCACGCTTGTCCGGCGCGTCAGCCCGCGTGACGAGTGCGCAGCCAAATCGTTCTCTCCCAAATATGCCTCGCACTCCACAATGCGTCCGGCGCAAGCTCCGTGCTCGAGCACGCAGCCCAGCAAATCCGGCGCGACCTCTTGCGGAGGCCGCTCGTAAAAAGCCCGCTTGAGAATGGCCCCCTTTTGCATTTGACCCCGAAAAACGATGACAATATTGTCGCCCGTGCGCCTCTTCACCGGAATCTCCATCGATCCCGCCGTCGTCGAACGGCTAAACGAAGTCATCGGCCCATTGCGCTCTCAGGCCCGCCTTCAGTGGAGCCCGCCCCAAAACTTCCACATCACGACTAAGTTCCTTGGCGAACGCCCAGCCGAAGAATTGGACCGCATTCAAGCCACGCTTCAGCGGATGCCGAAGCCCGCGCCCTTCACGCTCGAACTCGAGCGGCTCGGACTCTTTCCTAACGCATACCGCCCGCGTGTGCTCTGGGCAGGCGTCCGCGCCTCCCAAGCTCTCGCGCAACTTGCCCATGACACCGATCTGGTGCTGGCCAACATGGGTGTGCCTAGCGAGAAGCGTAAGTACTCGCCTCACCTCACGCTCGCGCGCATCAAACCAGACGTTCCGCTGGAAGCCGTGCAATCCGCTGTGCGCGAGCATAAAGATGCGCGGTTTGGTCCAACCGCAGCTACGGAATTCCACCTGTATCTCAGCCGGCCGGCCGCAGGAGGCTCGATTTACGAAAAGCTGGTGAGTCTTCCGTTTGCGACGCCGCAGGTACACTAACGTTCGTGCAGCCGCTGCTCGCCCTGCTTCTTGCTTACGTGCTCGGAAGCATTCCCTTCGGATTTCTCCTGGTGAAATGGTTTACCGGCAAAGATGTTCGTCAGGCAGGCAGCGGCAACATTGGCGCCACCAATGTGTTCCGAACGACCGGCCGGGCAATCGGAGTGCTGACGCTCGTGCTTGACGCGGGCAAAGCTTACTTAGCCGTTTGGCTCGCAGACAAACTAACCCACGGTAACGAAGTTTGGATCGGCGGGGCTGCACTCGCCGTTCTCATTGGGCACGTGTTTCCGGTGTTCCTCCGCTTTCACGGCGGCAAAGCCGTCGCGAGTTTCATCGGCGCATATGCCTACGCGGCCCCAATCGCGCTCGTTGCCGTGCTCATCGTGTTCGTCGTCGCAGTCTGGCGCACCCGGTTTATCTCACTCGGCTCCGTGCTCGCTGCGCTCACCTTCCCACTCGCCGTTTGGATCATTCTCCGGCCCCACTGGCCGCTCGTCGTCTCATCCGTGCTCGCTGCAGCTCTCATTCTGTGGCGACACACTCCGAATATCCAGAGGCTTCGCGCCGGAACGGAGCACGCCTTCTCTCTTCGGAGAGCCCGCGTTTGAACCGGCTCGCAATCCTCGGCGGGGGAAGCTGGGGCACGGCGCTCGCGCTTGCGCTTGCTCCCAACTGCAACCGCGTGCGGGTCTGGATGCACAACGCAACGCTCGCAGCCGAGACCGAACGGTCCCGCCAAAACTCTCGCTACCTCCCGGGTTTCTCGCTTCCGGAAAACGTGCGGGTTACGGCGGAAGCTGCCGATTGCCTGGAAGACGCCGAAGTCGTGCTCATTTGTATTCCGTCGGCGTATCTTTCTCGCACGCTTCATACGTTATCGAATGATATTCCTGTCCACTCGCTTGTGGTTAGCGCGACCAAGGGATTGGAACCGGATACAATGCGACGTATGACGGAAGTCATCATAGACTCGGCCCGCGTCGAGACTGGAAATGTGTTCGCGCTTAGTGGACCATCATTCGCCTGCGACGTAGCGCGCGAGTTGCCGACGGCACTTGTCGTCGCGGGTCCAACCGGCGGCGCCCGATTCCTTCAGCAAGCTTTCGCACGCCCCGCTTTTCGGCTTTACACCAGTGAGGATCTCATCGGCACAGAACTTGGCGGTGCGCTGAAAAACGTCGTGGCAATCGGGGCCGGAATGGCCGCCGGCCTGGGCTTGGGACACAATGCAGTCGCGGCTCTAATTACGCGCGGATTGGCCGAAATGACCCGCCTTGCAGTTCGGATGGGAGCCGAAGCGCGCACTTTGTCGGGCTTAGCGGGTCTCGGAGACCTGGTTCTAACTTGCACCGGCGATCAAAGCCGCAATCGGAGACTCGGATTCGAGCTGGCTCAATCTGTTTCGGTTACTGGAGTGCTTTCCCGCACGACGATGACGACCGAAGGAGTTCGCACGACGGGCGTAGCCGCCGCGCTCGGGAGTAAACTCTGCGTTGATCTCCCTATCGCTCGTGCCGTAAATGACGTGTTAGCATCGATATTTTCTCCAGCGACAGCAATACGCCTTCTAATGGATCGCTCGCTCAAAGAGGAATAGCATGACAGGCCTAGGAAAACCAGCGAAACCTTTCTACAGTCAAGGGGTTAGCATGCACGTGGGTGCTTCTCACGTCCTCGATTTCGACGCGCAGCTAATGGTCCGCGTGAAGGACGGGGATGGCCAGAGCTTTCAGGTTCTGCTGGAGAAGCATCGGCACCCAGTGATCCACTTTCTGTATCGGATGGTGCAGGATCGATCCGTAGCGGAAGAACTTGCTCAAGAAGTGTTTCTTCGCGTTTTCCGGTCGCGCTCGACATACGAACCGACTGCAAAATTTACGACCTGGCTGTTTCGAATCGCAACACATCTTGCGTTGAATTGGCTGCGCGACGGCAAGACGGAACGCGGGCAGGAGAGATTGGATGAAACGTCGGTAGACTCGCCCGCACTACAGATTGCGGATCGTCGGCCTAGCGTTGAGCAATCGATGGTGTATGCGACCAAGCTCGCCGAAGTGAGACGAGCCATCAACGGACTTCCGGAGAAACAAAAAGCGGCTGTGCTGATGCACAAATACCAGGAAATGGAATATTCTGAGATCGCGCAGGTGCTGACCTGCTCGGAATCGGCCGTTAAATCACTCTTATTCCGGGCGTATGAAACCTTGCGCTCGCGCCTTGCGCATATGGCATAGAAAGCGAAAGTAGATGAAGTGCCCTTCGGCAACACGAAACGGGGAAGGCGTCCTGATCGCCTACGCGGGAGGACGTGTGCTTGGCTCGGAGCGGCGCAGAATCAATGAGCATGTAGGTGCGTGCCCCCGGTGTGCTGCATTCGTTGTCGAGCAACGGGCTATGTGGGATCTGCTGGACATCTGGGAACCCGAACCCGTTAGCATGCGTTTTGACCAGAAGCTGCATGCGCGCATCGACTGTGAGGCTCCTCCGACAGTTTGGTCCCGCATTGCTTGCGCGTGGAGTCTCTTGATCGGGCGCCCTGCTCTTCCGCTTGCCTTGGCGAGCCTCCTGGTCGTTGCTGGCTTTTTGGTCGAGTATCCTGTACGGATTCGAAACGTTCCAGCCGCTGTTTCTCCAGCGCCGGAACCGTTCTCGGCAGTGGATGCCAAACAGATCAAAGATGCTTTCGATGATCTCCAGATGTTGTACCAGCTAGACGTCGCGCAAGGCGAAGCGCAAACCGCTTCGAAACACATGTGACTAAACTGTGGACTTCGGCTCTGGCCGGAATGGTGGCACTAACTCTGCCCGCTTGGGCGGATAGAGCCCCACATCCGTCTTTGAAGCGTCCGGGTTTGGAACGCCCACAGCGCCCCGTGCGCCCGCAGCGTGCTTCCAAGTCGAAACGGGCTCCGCACGAGGCGGCTATGCAAACGCCCGGCATCAGCTCGGCTGATAATCTGGCGCGATTGAGCCGGATGTCCGCACCTGATCGACAGCGAGCTATGGCCGGTCTCACACCGAATCAGCGGGAAGAGATTGAGAGTGGTCTGACCCGCTTTGAGCAACTAGCACCCGCGGAACGGCAGCACCTCCTTAGCCGATATCGCAGATTCGAATCGTTGACACCGGATCAGCGGGATAAGATACGGGCGGTCGTCCGGGAGTACACCGGTCTTCCTTCAGCGAGACGCGCAGCGGTAAAACAGGAATTGGATTCACTGCAAAAGCTCCCCGATGCCGAACGTACAAAGCGGCTCAGCAGCCCGGACTTCCGCGACCACTACAATCCGGAAGAGCGCGGCATCATCGAGCATGCTTCTTCCGTTCTTCCTGATCAGCTTTAAACTCGGTCATTTGCTACCAACGGATATTGGAATCGGTGCGAACGTCCGCTCGCCGAGTGAAACCGTTACCGTGTGATCTCCTGGGGCAATTTCGGCCGGTATGCCGAAGTTAAAGTCGTACCGCTCATGTAGCGGATCCACGCAAAACGGTTCGACGCGGAGCGCGTCGTGCTCGTCAATTTTCACCCGAACGAGGTCCGGATGGATGATCTCTTCCATGACGAGCTTGCCGTCTCCCGTATCAATCAAGTCGGACGAGAGCAGGTTCGCACCGTCCGTAAGCGCGCAGATGCGTGGCACACGTGGACCGGCCGGAATCACGCGCGCCCACGACACCGGACATAGCGGTTTTCCCCGCCACTCGACCTCGATCGGGACCAGTCCTGTGCGCGTTCCGGCCGGCAAAATCACGTTAAAGTTGCGCAGTCCGTTGATCACCGGCGAAACGTAGCAACCCGGCGCGGGCTTTCCATCCACGCGGACGGTCACGTTCAGCAGATCGCATTCCTCAGGAAAGTCTTGCATCCCGATCGACGCCGCGCCAAAGCGGGTTTCGGACGGAACAGGGTTTTCACGCGAGTATGGATTAATGATGCTCTTGATCCAGCATCTCGAAATGTCGACAGTGCCGCTGGAAGAGACCGGCTTTTCAATCGTTACCCAAAGATACTGAGTTCCAGGATTGTTAAGCGCAAGCAGCAGCAAACCGTTTTCGCGAGCAAAGTCGGAAACCTCCTCCGCACTCACCCGCGCCCCTTCCCAAGTCGTCCGATCGTGCCCCGTTTCCGCTAGCGCTGACACTTGAAACACGAGCAGGCCTCCCGGGAGGAGGACTCGCAGCGCTTCTT
This sequence comes from Amazona versicolor, assembly GCA_034782995.1. NCBI lineage: Eukaryota > Metazoa > Chordata > Aves > Psittaciformes > Psittacidae > Amazona > Amazona versicolor. The sequence goes on from JAVHMZ010515275.1 coordinate 17,007, forward strand.
GAAGGTAATTCCAAATCACCTCTTTATCGGGAATGTGCTGGAACACAGCGTATGAATACACGAGCGCAAAGGTGTGATCCGAAAATTCGCGGAGATCGGAATGGGAAGTATGGTGTAGCTTCACATTTTCGACAGATGGGAGATAAGTGCGGGCGACTTCGATCATCGCCTGCGAGATGTCGACCCCGTGCAACTCCTGAAAGTGCTTGTGAAGGTGATGCATTAGTCGTCCCGGTCCGCAGCCGATTTCGAGTGCGCGATGTGTACACCAGAATTCCGGCGAGCGGCGCTTCAACTCGACTTCTAGAAGCCGCACGACATCCGCGGCAGACGCCAAGAACTCGTCAGGATCCTGTTTGCGCCGTCCAAAAGCGACAAAGTAATGAGCGTCATCATGGGCGCGTGCATCCCAATCTGCGCTCATCCTATCAGCGGCAGCTTGATCCATTTTTGAGGGGACCGAAGGCAGGACTATCGCCTGCCATTCGGGGGGAACGGAGGGAAAATCAGCCCACTTACACGTGAGCGTTAATCATTTTTTGAACGTCGGACTTACCCATTGCACCGATACGTTGCTCGACTACTTGCCCATTCTTGAAGAGCAAAAGCGTGGGGATGCTACGAACGTTGTACCGCATGGCAGTCTGACCATTGTCATCGACGTTCAACTTACCAATCTTTACTTTGCCATCGTACTCGCTCGCCAACGCGTCAATCGTGGGGGTCATTTGGCGGCAAGGCCCGCACCACTCAGCCCAGAAATCGACTAGAACGGGTACATTCGATTTCAGAACGTCACTGTCAAATGCATTATCAGAAAAGGTTAGTGTATTGGAACCGGCCATTCATTTCCTCTCAGCATTAGAAGCAAAAATCCGCCTAAAGATTCAGCAGGCGACGGTATAACCCATCATATTGCATGGCACTTGCCAACCAGGAGAAATCCCGCGCCATTCCGGTTCGCATCATCTCCCGCCAGCGACTTTGATTCCCCCAAACGTCCAAGCACGCCTTCATGGCGAGCAGCAGAGCATATCCGGAGTACTCCCAGAATTTGAACCCGGTCTCGCCGTCGATGGTATCGTCCAGTCCGCCGGTCGCGCGCACGACGGGAATCGTTCCATACCGCAGGCTATAAATCTGATTCAACCCACAGGGCTCATACCGGCTTGGCATCAGGAAAATATCGGCGCCAGCCTCGATACGATGCGCCAGCCGCTCATCGTAGCCGAAGCGAACGTTCACCCGGTCGGGATACGCGCTCCTGATCTGCCGGAACATGTTCTCGAAGTATGGTTCGCCGGATCCGAGCGCCACCATGTACACATCCTCTCGAAACAAAGCAGGCGCAGCTTCCGCGATGAGATCCGCCCCTTTCTGACCCGTGAAACGGCTGACTATCCCGATGAGTGGCCGATCAATAGGCGCGTTCAGTCCGAATTCCGCTAGCAGAGCGCGCTTGCAAACCGTTTTACCTGCCAGATTTCCGGCAGAGTACCGGGCTGGTATGAATGGATCGATTTCCGGATCCCAGTGCGAGTAGTCGACACCGTTCAGGATGCCATGTAGATCGCGCGAACGCGCTCGCAGCAATCCGTCCAGACCAAATCCCTGCTCCGGAGTTTGTATCTCCTGGGCATAGCGCGGACTCACCGTAGACAGCATATCGGCGTACACCAAGCCGCCTTTCAGCAGACTGATGTTGCCATAGAATTCGAGCAGGTCGGGACGGAATAAAGCTTCGGATAATCCTACTCGGGCGAGCGATGAACGGGGGAACAGACCCTGATACCCGAGGTTATGAATCGTGTGCAAGGTCTTGGTGTTGACGAAAAGCGGGTCAGTAGAAAGGTATGTCTTGAAGTACACCGGAACGAGACCGGCCTGCCAGTCATGACAATGGAGAACGTCGGGACGGAATACGCGGCGGCCAAATTCGAACGCGGCAAGCGAAAGCATACCGAAGCGCAGGTCGTTATCTCCGAAATCGCCGCTGCGGTCTCCGTAAAAGCCATCTCGCGCGTAGAAATCCGGCAAATCGAGAAAGTAAAACGGCGTCGGCTCCTCTGTGGTGTAAACCGAAGGCCGCCAGGAATATGGTCCGAGTTGTACCTCATAGGGACCAGTGACAAATTGAGTCGCGCGGTCAAACGTGCTCTTGTAACGCGGCAGCAACACGGCCACTTGATGACCCGTTTGCGCGAGTGCATCAGGAAGAGCACCGACCACATCGGCGAGTCCGCCCGTCTTCGCAAAGGGCGCGGCCTCGGAGGAAACCATCAGGATACGGCTCATGATCGGTTGCTATCATAGCCGAGGCTTCCGGAGCTTGGACCACCAGTGCGAAGCTCGCTTATTCTGGCCGGGTAGGCGCCCTCCAATCACATACTCGTAGCACAGCTTAAAAACGCGTGCGCAAGCCTTAGCAGGGCTCGTGTTCCCAAGTGTTCGGTACCATGTAATTGAAAGAAGGCAATCCGTTTTCATGGATTCAGCACCCGAAAGCCAGCTAGGCGTGAATAGCTGGTTCGAAGAGGAGTTGCGTGAGCAGTTCCGCCACGATCGCAGTTCTGTAGACCCTGATTGGAAATCGATTCTCGAAACCACAAACGGCGGAAGCGCTCGTGCGAAAACCAATGGTTCGGGTGTCCACCCACCAAGTGGATCAGTTGCGAAGGTCATTCCAGCCGCACCTTCGCCCGTAATCGGACCCGGCGAAGAACTGGTTCCGCTACGTGGGGCCGCGGCGCGTATCGCCGAGAACATGACGGTGAGTCTGACGGTTCCGCTCGCGACTTCGCAGCGCGTCATGCCCGTCAAAGTCATCGATGAAAATCGCCGCCTGCTCAACCATCATCGAGCCCTTAGCGGCAAAAGCAAGGTTTCGTTCACTCATCTCATTGGGTGGGCCATCGTCAAGGCTGCAAAGTCCGTGCCGGTCATCAATACCGCGTTTGCGGAAAACGGAGGGGAAGCGTATCGCGTCGTGCGCGCGAACGTCAACCTGGGAATCGCAATCGATGTCGCTGCGAAGACTGGCGCCCGCAGCCTGGTTGTTCCGAATATTAAAAACGCGGACGCAATGTCCTTTCCGCAGTTTCTGACGGCCTTCGATGATCTTGTGAATCGGGGCCGCGCGGGGAAACTCGTGCCGGGGGATTTTACCGGAACATCGATTTCGTTAACCAACCCGGGAACCGTTGGAACCGTTTCTTCCATTCCGCGCTTGATGGCCGGCCAGGGCGCCATCATTGCCACCGGCGCCATGGACTACCCACCGGGAGTGAAAGGTTTGTCCGCGGACAGTCTCGCTCAGCTTGGCGTCAGCAAGGTTATGAGCGTGAGTTGCACTTACGATCACCGGATCATTCAGGGCGCGGAATCCGGGCTTTTCTTGGGCAAACTCGAGGCCCTGCTTAATGGTGAAGACGACTTTTACGAAGATGTTTTCACAAGCTTACGGGTTCCCTACCGCTCGGTGAAGTGGGAAGCCGATCGCTCGTCACCGGCTTTGGCCCCGGCGAGTGACATGGCGAAGCAGGCTGCAGTGATGCAGCTCATTCATGCGTATCGCGTACGCGGGCATCTGATGGCGGATCTTGACCCGCTCGGTGGTCCCGGCGTTCAAAACAACAACACGAATGGAAACGGCGGCTCCTATCATCCTGAACTCGACCCGTTGAATTACGGCTTGACCGTTTGGGATTTTGATCGCTCTTTCTACATGGGCACACTCGGTGAAGAGAGCGCGAACGAACCGCCGCGCCACGCGACGCTGCGCGAAATCCTGGATCAACTTCGCCAGACTTACTGCGGAAAGATCGGCTGCGAGTATATGCATATTCAGTCAGCCGAAGAGAAAGTCTGGCTGCAACACAAGATGGAGCCGACGGCCAACAACGCTCCGCTTAGTGAGAAGGAGAAGAAGCAGGTCCTGCATGATTTGGTGCGCGCCGAAGAGTTCGAGCACTTTCTGCATGCCCGCTTTATCGGGCAGAAACGGTTTTCGCTCGAAGGAGCGGAAACGGCCATTCCGATTCTGGAGGAAATCCTGGACCTGGCGGGCGCGGATCGCGTGACGGAGATCGTGATGGGCATGGCTCATCGCGGGCGGTTAACTGTGCTCGCCACTTGCGTCGGCAAACCCCTACCGGAGATCTTTTCCGAGTTCGAGGGCTATTCCGACGAGGACAGCACAGAAGGGTCGGGCGATGTGAAGTATCACCTGGGCGCGACCAATTTGAGGCAAACGCGTTCAGGCGCGGAAGTGATTGTTTCGGTATCGCCGAATCCAAGTCACTTGGAAGCCGTGGATCCCGTTGTCGAAGGGATTGTGCGCCCGAAGCAGGATCGGCTGGGTGATACGGAACGCGCTCGCGTGATTCCGGTATTGATTCACGGCGATGCCGCGTTCGCCGGCCAAGGCGTCGTGGCGGAGACGTTGAATTTATCGCAGCTCGAGGGTTATGCGACCGGCGGCACGGTGCACCTGATTATCAACAATCAGATAGGCTTCACCACGATGCCTTCGGGCGCGCGGTCGACAGTCTACCCAACCGACGTGGCGCGTATGGTGCAAGCGCCGATTTTTCACGTCAACGCGGATGATCCGGAAGCGGGAACGCGGGTGGCGCGGCTCGCGTTTGAGTTCCGGCAGGAATTTAAAAAGGACGTCGTGATCGATCTGGTGTGTTACCGCCGCCACGGTCACAACGAGGGTGACGATCCGGGCTACACGCAACCGATTCTTTACCGCAAAATCAAAGAGCAATCCTCGGTGGCGGTCCTTTACGGGAATCGGCTCGCACGCGAAAACGTGATTACAAGACCCGATGTGGAGGGGTGGCGAACGAAGGAAGCAACTCATCTCGCTCAGGAGTTCGATGAGGCGAAGGGACAGGCGCGATCGTTCGTTGAGCAGGAAGAGTTTGGCGCCGATCAGAGCGTGCCGTTTTCCGCGCCCGCGCAAACTGCGGTGTCAATGGAGCTATTGGGCCGTGCCGTCGATCGCAGCACGGCCTTCCCGGATGGCTTCACGGTGCACCCCAAGCTGAAGGCTTTTCTTAACAAACGGCGCGAGGCGTTCGCAAATGGCGGCCCGATCGATTGGGCGTTTGCCGAAGCGCTGGCGTTCGGAACTCTTTGTTTAGAAGGAACACCGGTGCGCTTGAGCGGGCAGGATTCCGGGCGCGGTACGTTTTCACAGCGGCATCTGGCATTCTACGATTACGAGAACGGATCGAAGTGGATCCCACTGAGGCATCTTTCGCCCGATCAAGCACGCTTCGATGTGTTTGACAGCCACCTGAGCGAATATGCGGTGCTCGGCTTCGAGTTCGGTTACAGCGTGGCCGATCCCTTGACGCTCGTACTGTGGGAAGCGCAATTCGGCGATTTTGCCAACGGCGCGCAGATCATGATTGACCAGTTCATCTCCACTGCGGAAGAGAAATGGAAGCAGCCTACGGGGATCGTGATGCTGCTGCCGCACGGCGCGGAAGGGCAAGGGCCCGAGCATTCGAGCGCCAGACTGGAGCGCTTTCTATCCCTTTGTGCACGCGACAACATGCAGGTTTGTAACTGCACAACGCCTGCCCAATACTTTCATGTTCTGCGGCGGCAGATGCGCGAAGGCGCGGACATGCGCGGCAAACGCAAGCCGCTGATCATGTTCACACCAAAGAGCATCCTGCGGCATCCCAAAGCTGTTTCGACGTTCGCGGAACTGGAGCATGGAAGCTTTCAGGAGGTTCTCGAAGGACCAGTGCCGAGGGAACCCGGACATGTGAAACGTCTAGTGTTTTGCGCGGGCAAAGTTTATTACGATCTGCTTGCCGCATATGAGGCGGCGAAGAGCAGCGATGTTGCGCTCATCCGGATTGAGCAGCTTTATCCGTTTCCAAGCGAGAAAGTGCGCGCCATTTTGGACCGACACCCGAACGCTGCCGACGTGGTCTGGCTACAAGAAGAGCCGAAGAACATGGGCGCTTGGCGGTTCGTCGAGGATGAATTCGCCGCGCTTCGCGGGGATTGCGGGTTACGGTATGTCGGGCGCGCTGAGAACCCAAGCCCTGCGACCGGTTCCAAGCGCTTGCACGACCAGGAGCAGGCGGAGATTGTCGCTGAAGCGTTGGCGTAAACCGCGCGCTTTAAATTTTCCCCCAAAACGTGAACAATACGGCGCCGATGATACAGGCGAACGCAGCGGCATGTCTCCATCGGATTGGTTCTGACAAATAAAAGTATGCAAACACTGAGAAGGCAACCAGAGTGATGCATTCTTGAATAATTTTGAGCTGGTATCCGTCAAATCGCCCGAAACCGATTCTGTTTGCAGGAACTTGAAAGCAGTACTCGCCCAAAGCGATGAACCAGCTCAGCAGAATCGCCTGGTACATCGGAAGGCTGCGATATTTCAAATGTCCATACCAGGCAAACGTCATGAAAGTATTGGAAATGATCAACAGAATTACTGTGGTCATAGTCTAATGACGAGTTCACCACAACGCTAGATGTAAAGAAGCCCGTTTCGCTCTCATAGGCTGGGCTCCCGAAACCGCATGTTATATTTCTAAAGTTCGGCGCGCAAACCGGCCCGAAACAATTGAACTCGACATGAAGATTCACGAGTACCAGGCCAAGGCGATCCTGGCGAAGTACGACGTGCCGGTGCCACGCGGAGAGGTCGCTTTCACGGTCGCTGAAGCGGAAACCGCTGCCAAAGCGCTTGGCGGAAGCGTCGTCGTAAAGGCGCAAATTCACGCGGGTGGGCGCGGCAAAGGCGGCGGCGTGAAAATCGCGCGAACCCCGGAGGAAGCGGCGCACATCGCGGAGAAAATGCTTGGGATGACTCTGGTGACTCACCAGACCGGGCCTGAAGGACGGCTCGTGCAGCGTCTACTCGTAGAAGAAACGCTTCCCATTGAACGGGAGTTATACCTGGGCGTTGTGCTCGATCGCGGCGCCGGCAAGCTGGTGTTCATGGCATCCGCGGCGGGCGGGATGGAGATCGAGGAGGTCGCAGCCGAAAATCCAGGGGCCATCCTGAAGGAGACGATTGAGCCCGCATATGGCTTGATGCCGTTTCAAGCACGCAAACTGGCGTTTGGAATCGGCATTCCTGCTGCAAGCGTTCCCGGGGCTGTCTCCGCCATGATCGCACTGGCGCGCGCTTGCGAGGCAAATGACGCGACTCTCGCCGAAATCAATCCTTTTATTCTGACTAAGGACGGAAAAGTATTCGCGCTCGACGCCAAGGTGAACTTCGACGACAATGCCATGTTCCGCCACAAAGGTCTGCTTGACCTTCGCGACTTGAACGAAGAAGATCCGCTAGAAGTCGAAGCATCTAAGTTCGGCCTCAATTACGTAAAGCTCGACGGTAACGTGGCTTGCATGGTAAATGGCGCCGGATTGGCTATGGCGACTATGGATATCATCAAGTACGCGGGCGGACGTCCGGCAAACTTCCTCGATGTAGGCGGCGGCGCCAATGCGGAACAAATAAAGAATGCATTCCGCATCCTTCTCAGCGATCCAGGTGTGGAAGCCGTATTGATTAACATATTCGGCGGAATTCTGCGTTGCGATACGCTCGCGACCGGTGTTCTGGCCGCCGCGCGCGACCTAGATGTAAAAGTGCCCATCGTCATCCGCATGGAAGGAACCAATGTAGAAGAGGGCCGCCGTATCTTGAATGAATCTGGATTCAACTTCTCCGTAGCGGACGACATGCGGGACGCTGCTGAGAAGGTTGTTCGGCTTGCTGGAAAGAGTCACTGATGAGCGTGCTGGTCGACCAAAACACCCGCTTGATTGTCCAGGGGTTCACGGGGCGCGAAGGTACCTTTCACGCCACGCAGGCCATTGCCTACGGAACCCGAGTAGTCGGTGGAGTAACTCCGGGAAAAGGTGGAACGACGCACCTGGAGCTGCCGGTTTTCGATTCAGTCGAACAAGCGGTGCGAGCCACTGGCGCGAACGCGTCCGTGATCTTCGTTCCGCCACCCTTCGCCGCTGACGCGATCTTGGAAGCCATAGATGCCCAACTTCCGCTAGTCGTCTGTATCACTGAAGGTATTCCGCAGTTGGACATGGTCAAAGTGTGGGAATACATGCAAGGCAAAGGAACGCGGTTAATCGGACCTAACTGCCCCGGCGTGATTTCACCCGGCAAATGTAAGATCGGAATTATGCCCGGACATATTCATCGACAGGGTAACGTCGGAGTTGTGTCTCGTTCGGGCACACTAACTTACGAGTGTGTAGGTCAATTGAGTGCTCTGGGAATCGGACAATCAACGTGTATCGGTATTGGTGGTGATCCCATAATCGGAACGAGTTTTACCGATGCGATTCGCATGTTTAATGATGACCAAGAAACACAGGCCATTGTCATGATCGGTGAGATTGGAGGGAGTGCCGAGGAAAGCGCTGCTGCATTCATCAAAAATCATGTACGAAAGCCTGTAGTGGGATTTATCGCTGGCCAGACCGCTCCGCCGGGACGTCGCATGGGTCACGCCGGGGCCATCATTGCTGGCGGCTCTGGTGCCGCAGGGGACAAGATACACGCGATGGAACAAGCGGGAATTACGATGTGCGCGTCCCCCGCCGATATTGGAGAGAACGTAAAAATGCGGTTAGAGCGTAACTAAGAGTTCTGTATGGAGCGCACCTTTTCGATCATCAAGCCGGACGCCGTGGCCAGCGGGCATGTAGGGGCGATTCTTTCGATCCTGGAGAAAGAGGGATTTCGAATTATCGGGTTACGTTTCGCCCGGCTCACTACAGATCTAGCCGAGCGTTTTTACGCCGTGCATAAGCATCGTCCTTTTTACGGCGGGCTAGTTACATTTATGACGGAAGGCCCCGTGGTGTTAGTGGCCCTGGAGCGCGAAGATGCGGTGAGCAAGTTGCGTGAGATCATGGGCGCGACCAACCCGGCAAACGCGGCCGACGGTACCCTTCGCAAGCAATTTGCCAAGAGCATTGAGCGAAATGCAATACACGGCTCGGATGCCGCCGAAACTGCTGCTCAGGAAATTCCCTTTTTTTTTCCCCAATCGGAACTGATTTAACCCTAGCCGCAAACGCTGAAAATCGGAATCGAGCTACGGTTCCACTTAGCGGCATGCACCAAGATTAGCCGCGTCTGTATGACTGTTTCTCGTTGAGATTCTGTCGATCCCTCCTTAAGTTCGAGTTCTAGATCTCCCGTACTTCTACGATTTCAGTCCAAAAGAACTGCTTTGAATTCTGCTGCTTAGGCAAGCAGGCCCGCCCGCGTAACAACGCAGCCGAATCGGTACCAAATTGGTACCTAATTTCCTAAAGAGGATTGTGTGTGTTTCAGTACAAAACGTAATGTAAACGCCTCATACACAAATTTTTCAAAAGGAAATTCTTTTAAATGAAATTCATAATCTGCGCGTTGCTAACTGCCGTAAGCCTGCCTGTCTTGGCCGCTTCCCAGACCATCGACGTGAAGTCATACGGCGCAACGGGCGACGGTAGTACGGACGATACTTCGGCCATCAATCGCGCAATCGGGGCGCTCACAAGCGGTAGCACGCTCTCTTTTGCGTGCGGAACTTACCGGATTACATCGGGATTGACGGTCCTGACTAATAGCGTGACCGTCACCGGTCCGAGTTCCAATTGCGTAACGATTAAGGCAACTGGCTCTCAAAGTTACGTCGCGCTAAAAGTTGGAAACCAGTCCGGCTTCTCCTCCCAGGTGAACCTTGTCCAGGATTCGGCAGCGGGCTCTTCCACCTTTCGGGTGACACCCGGTGGGCTGCGGAATTTAGGGATCAAAGTAGGAAGTTATGTTGTTGTGCAAAATACAGGATGGGCAAGTAACGGACCGAGTTCGCCACTTGTCCCCTCGCAACAGGTCGTTGAAATCACTGCCGTATCGGGCGACACCGCGACTATCGCGGGTACATTCGCCCAGCTTTTTACCGCGACAGCCTGCGCGAATCCTCCTTCGGGTGAGTGCGGAGGCTTTATTCAAACGTTCACGCCTCTCACGCACGCGACCATTCAATATCTCAAGGTAGATGGATCGAGTAACACCGGAGCCGACACTATGGGGGTGGAATTAAATCTCGCGGTTGACTCGACAATCAATCAACTTGCCATCTCGAATTTCCTCGGGACGGGAAACAGCTCAGGTTTGGACGTTGATACAGGCTACAAAAACACCATTCAAAACGTCACCTGCACGCTCTGTGCAAACGGAGGGTCCGCGGGCGGCGACGCAATCACCATTCGCAGAGAGAGTTACGCCACGATTCAGAATGTCACGGTTACTCAATCGTCGTCACAGTACGCGTTCAGCATGAGTTTGCGCGAAACACACTTTAGCGCACTCAACACAATCAACATTGATGCGAAAGGTGCCGCGGGGCGCCCGTTCAAAACGTTAAGGGCAAGCTACAACACGATCAGCAACGCGACCATCCAGAACGGTACCGGTGGTTACAACGGAATCAGTCTCACTGACATTTCGACGCACAATACATTCAACAATTGCGTAGTCCTTAACAATTCGGCGAAAGGGATCGCTCTTTTCGGAAACAACAATTCCTATAACACGCTCAATAATTGCACCGTTAAGTACAGCACCCAAGGCCAGGTTGCGGGCGGACCGGATTACAACGGGAACTATGGTGACAACAATCTTGTCATCAACGGTGGAACATTCTGCTGTTCGCGCAGCAACGGCGCAAGCGCGCTAATCTCGATGAACGCTGACAATTTTTCCGTGAATAATGCAACTCTCACAGACGACCTTGGGCAGGCACAGACCGGGGTCTCTCTCGGGGGACGCAACGCAGTTGTTCAGAACAACATTTTCAGTAACTTCGCGAGTGCCCGGGATATCACCGTCGGAAGCTATCTCAGTACCGATACGTTTTGCGGGAATAAGACACCCGATTCCAACACTCCGTGGCTTTCTCAACCGGTTTGCGGAAGCAACTCCACCACCTCTAACGTGCAGTCTTTCGGAGCTACGGGGAATGGGAAGAGCGACGATACCGACGCGATCAACCTGGCAATTCTTGCGCTGCCTTATTCCGGAGGAACACTGTATTTCCCTTGCGGAACTTACAACCTGAGTGGAACTCTGTTCCCAATCATCATGAACACCACGACCATTACCGGGCCGAGTTCCGCATGCGTGACGCTCAAGGCAACGGGCAGTGCCAGCTTTCCAGTGTTGGATTTGGGCGGTCCGGGCTTAGGCTCGCCTGTTCCTCTCGCAAAGGATACGACTTCCAATACTTTTTCTCTCGGAAGTGGGCAGATGAGCGCTCAAGGTATCGTGGCGAACAGTTATGTCCTTATCCAGAACCTCGGAACCGGGTCGAACAATGTGCCCGACCAGCAAACGCTCAAGGTCGTCAGCGTCAATGGAGACACTGCCACCATTGAAGGAAGCTTCGCCACTCAATTCACCGTGGCTGGAGGCAGTTACGTGCAGGCTCTCATCGCGCCGGTGGCGGTTACGGTTTCGAACTTGATCATCGACGGTTCGGCGAATACCGGAGCGAACACGCAGGGAATCGCAATGAGCGACACGGTGTCATCGGTTATCAACAACGTGCAGCTTACAAACTTCACAGGAACGGGAAGTTCCGCTACCTGTTTACTTGCCGATACCGGGTACAACAATCACATTTACGGCAATACCTTCACCGGTTGCGGAAACGGCGGCGCGTCGGGCACGGAATCCGTCGCGATCCGCAGGCAAACGAAAGCGGTTCTCAATAACCTGACGATTACCAATTCTGCCAGCCAGTCGGTAACGGCCATGGGGCTCCGGCAAACTCACTTGTCTAGTATGTCGGGAAACTCAATTAACTCCGGAGGAGCGGCCGGCGGAGGGTTTACGCTTCTTCGATCCAGTTTCAACACCTCGGATGGTATGACCTCGCAGAATGCCGGGGGCCGTTTCAACGGGATTGGCGTATCGGATGCCTCGACGAATAATTCGTTTACCAATTGTTCCGCAACGAACAACGGTGGATCCGGTATCGCACTTTTCGGAAACGGAAACCAAAACAATACGTTCACGAACTGCACAGCGCAAGCCAATTTGGCGTCGCAATTCGGGCAGTTCGCCGACTCGAACGGGCACTATACCGACTACTACACAACGATCAACGGCGGGAGCTACTGCTGCGGCCGAAAATCCGGAAGTGCGATCATTGCAGCAGCATCAAACTACTTCACGATTACCGGCGCTAAGGTGACGGACGACAATGGTCTCGCGCAAAATGGGTTGACACTTTCCTCTGCGATGCAAAACGCGAGCATCCAGAACAGTACCTTCAGCAAGCTTCCGGGAGGACACGATATATATGCTTTGGGAACCACAAGCTCAGATACATTTTGTGGGAACCAGACCCCGGATGGCACGACTCCGCGTATCGCGGCGCCCCTTTGCGGAGCGAACAACTCGACCGCTAACGTGCAGGATTATGGCGCGGCGGGAAACGGAACGACGGACGATACGGCGGCTATTAATCGCGCCATGCTCGGCGTGCCCAACAACGGAGGCACCCTTTATTTCCCGTGCGGCACGTATTTAATGAGCGGGCCCATCAGCCCAATCTCGATGAGCGGTGTAACCATCGCGGGGCCCACCACGAACTGCGTCACGCTAAAGCTGACCGGCAGTACGAGCTTTTCTTTAATCCAGGTATTGGGGGGCGGCCTCGGAGCCGCTCTTAGTCTGACTCAGGATGCAACATCCAATTCGTTCTCTGTCGCGAGCGGCGGTTTGGCTAACGCTCAAATCGGGCCTGGCAGCTATGTGTTGGTACAGGATCTTGCCGGTCCGACAGGGGTATCTAATCAGCAAACAGTCAAGGTGACGAGCGTGAGCGGTGACACCGCGACGATCGAGGGAAACTTTGCGCGTACTTTCACCGCAGCCGCTGGAAGCTATATCCAACCCATTACCGGAGCTATCGAGGGTAGCACGATCAGTAACCTGATCATCGATGGCACCGGGAATTCGGGACAAGGAACGCAAGCCCTCAACCTCAATTACGCGGCCTCTTCCCTGATTTCAAATGTGCAGGTATCGAACTTTAGTAATTCCGCATCCAGCGGCTGTTTGGTTGCAGATACGGGTTACAACAATCAGATTAGCGCCAGCGGTTTTGCGAACTGCGGAAACGGGGGTTCAAGTGGTTATACCGGGATCGCAATCCGGCGTCAAACGCTAGCCAAAATTCAGAATCTGACAGCCACAAACGGAAACACCCAGTCAGTAACTAGTGTCGAGTTGCGAAACAGCTATTTCGCCAACTTGCAGAACGTCTCGATTGATGCCGGCGGCGCGAATGGATATGCGCTGTCTTTTGTACGTTCAGCTTACAACACCATCAACAGCGCCACTGTGCAAAATGCCGGTGGCCGATCGCACGGCCTAAGTATCTCCGATATTTCGACGAATAATACGTTTTCGAGCTGCACAGTAATCAATAACGGTGGCACCGGCATCGCGCTGTTTGGAAATAGTAATCAGTACAACTCATTTAATAACTGCATCGTCGAGTATAATGCCCAATCGCAGCTCGGGCAGTTCGCCGATAGCAACGGCAATTATGGCGACGACTACACGAGTGTGAACGGGGGAACGTTTTGTTGTGCGCGTAGCTCCGGTACCGCTGTCGTATCAATTGGCGCCGATTACCTCACCTTTTCGGGTGTCACGGTGTCGGATGACAAGGGAATGGCGCAAAACGGGCTGATTCTCGGGCCCACATCGTCAAACGCCACGGTTCAAAACATTGCCTTCAGTAAGCTTCCTCCTGGCCACGACATGTATGCCAACGGGAGTATTAGTTCTGATACGTTCTGCGGAAATCTGACTCCCGATGGAACATATCCGCGTATTCCATCACCGAATTGCGGGTCCGCGTCTGCTACTTCGAACGTCAAAGACTACGGCGCCGCCGGAGACGGGAAAGCGGACGACACTGCAGCGGTCAATCGCGCTATGCTCGGCGTCCCGAACACGGGTGGCACTTTGTATTTCCCCTGCGGAACCTACCTGATGTCGGGTCCGATCACAACGATTGCAATGAGCGGCGTCAGCATCGCCGGGCCCGCGAACAATTGCGTTACGCTTCAGCTTACAGGAAGCTCCAGTTTCTCCTTAATCCAGATGATGGGAGGCGGACTCGGTTCTCCGGTCACGCTTGCACAAGACGCGACTTCAAGCACTTTCACCGTAAGTAGCGGTGGTTTGCAGTCCGCACAGATCACGGCCGGTAGCTATGTACTCATGCAGGATCTTGCTGGACCAACCGGCGTTCCGGATCAGCAAACGGTTAAGATCAGTTCCGTCAACGGCGACACCGCCACTATTGAAGGCAAGTTTGCCATGCCCTTTACCGTTGCAGGCGGGAGCTCTGTTCAAGTCCTCAAGTCGCCACTGACCGGGAGCACAATCAGCAATCTCGTAATTGACGCTTCCCAGAATACCGGAACCGGTACGCAAGCAATCAACGTGAGTTATGCTGTCGGATCGTCAATTTCAAATGTGCAATTATCCAATTTCGACGGTACGTCGGGCGGCTGCTTGATGGTGGATACGGGGTACAGCAACCAGGTAAACAATAGCGCCTTTACGAACTGCGGGGGTACTTCAGGCAATGACGCCATAGGATTCCAAAGGCAAACTCTTGTCAACGTGCAGCAGGTTACCTCAAAGAACTCGAGCGCGCAAGGCGTCATCAGCGTCGGATTCCGGAACAATCATTACGGGAATATTCAGAGTCTGGTGGTAGACGCCGGTGGTGCCAAGGCCTCGGGTGTCCTGTTCTTGCGCTCCTCATACAACGCAGTCAACGGTGCAAACGTCAAGAACGCTGGAGGCACGAGCCATGGAATCAGTATTTCCGATGCCTCAACAAACAACATCTTTTCGAGTTGCACCTCTAGTAACAACGGAGGCGCCGGAATCGCCACGTTCGGTAACGGCAACCAATATAATGCATTTAACAACTGCACAGTCGGCTCGAACATGTCAGTTCAGTTTGGCCAGTATGCTGACTCGCACGGGAACTACACAGATTACTACACAAGCATCAATGGTGGATCCTTCTGCTGTGCGCGTAAGTCGGGAGGCACAATCATTAATGCGGCCTCGAACTACTTTACGCTTTCGGGGGCGGCTATTTCGGATGACAACAGCATGGCTCAGAACGGTTTAGTGCTTTCGTCCATGAATGACTCGATCAAGAACAACACCTTCACGGGCCTTCCCGCAACGCACAATATTTATGTGAAGAGTGGATTGAGTTCAGATACGATTTGCGGGAATCAGACACCAGGGGGAAACACACCTACTCTTCCAAACCAGACTTGTAATTGATTCGGATTGCTCGCCAGAGCGGGCAAGCAAACACAAAAGCGCGCGGCAGCAGGCAATTTATTGCCTGCTGCCGCGCGCATACCTTTTTGACTAGTGTTTGGAGACCGCCTTCTGCGCGGCATTCAGGCAAGGCTGAGATGCGAGCTGTGGCGTGTTCCCATCCGGTGTAGAGTTTCCGCAAACACTAGCGGTGCCCATCCCGGATTGGAAGAAGATGTCGCGGTACTGGAGCAGCTTATTGAACGTATTGTTCTGAAGCGTCGCGTGCTCCGCGCCGACAACGATCCCGTTTAAAGCCTGTCCCAAGTCGTCCGAGACAGTCGCGTTGCTCATCGTGAAGTTTGAGGAGAGCGCGCTTACGATTGCGCTTGCGCCACCGCTCCGTGAACAACAGTATGTGCCACCGTTGATCGTCGTGTAGGTGTCGCCAAAGTTCCCGAAAGCGTCCATATACTGTCCAAACTGTCCTTGAGAAGCAAACTTCACCGTACAGTTATTGACGGTGTTGTAAGTGTTGCTGTTCCCGAACATTGCGATACCTTTTCCTGAAGCGTTCAGGACGACGCAGTTAGTGAACGTGTTGTGAGTTGAGATATCGGTGACGCTGATCCCGTTATCAGAGCCAAGCCCGTTCTCAACCGTGACGTCGTTGATGGTGTTGTAGCTGGCGCGCAGCAGTTTGAAGGGGCGTCCGACGGCAGCGCCGGCATCGATATTCATGGTCTGTAGAAGACTAAAGTGTGTGTCGTAGATTCCGAAGCTAAACACCTTCTGCATGCCAGTATTGGTGATCGTGATATTGCCAATCGTCGCGTAGCTCTGGCGCCGGGCGATCATCGAGTTGTCGCCATTCGACCCGCCGTTTCCACATTGAGTCAATTGCACGTTCGTAACAGAATTCCGGTATCCGGTATCAATCACGAGGCCACTGCTGTTGCCGGTGCCGAGGAAATTCGACGCTTGCACATTGTCAATCGAGGTCGAGGCCGCATAGTTTACAGCGAGAGGACGTGTGTTGGCGCCGGTGTTGCCTGATCCATCGAGAGAAAGATGCGCAATCTTGCCGTTGACAACCGGCGCGATCAGGGCTTGAACATAGCTGCCGTTTGCCACACTGAAAGGGGTCGCAAAGTTGCCCTCGATGGTTGCGGTGTCGCCGGCAACTGCCGTTACTTTCACCACTTGCTGATCCTGCACTAACGGCGAACCCGGGCCATTGCTTGCAGTTCCCACGTCGGAAACCAGAACATACGTACCCACCTTAATGCCCAGTGATACTAGACCTCCCCGGACAACAGTGAAGGTACTCGCGGTCGTATCCTGACTGAGATTCGATTGACCACTCATCCAGCTCCCTTGCAAATTCAACATCGTGAAGCTATTCGCTCCAGTGGCTTTGAGCGTCACGCAATTGCTGATTGGACCGGCAATGGAAACGTTGCTCGCATAGATCGGGCTCAACGCATTGCTGATATTGTAAATACCGCAAGGGAATGAGAGCGTAGCATTACCAGCTTTTGGGATCGCCGCGATCGCGCGATTCAACGCCGCCGTATCGTCGGTGATGCCATTGCCCGTGGCCCCGAAGGTCTGTGGGTTAATCGTAACTTGGCACTGCGCGGGCTGATCCATTGCAAACAGGGCCAGAATTGAAGCAAAGAGACTGATTGTAAAATACCCCGCGCAACGGCTGGGCAAGGATTCTCCAGATGTCCGAGGAGAAACAGCGAAACCAAAAGAATGAAGAGCGTATGAATGTTGTGGCATATGTCGTTGCTCACCCATCCATCGGTTTCACGGAGAAAACTCCAGCTAGGGGGAATCACTGAAATCTTCCATCGCGAACAACGTAGTCGCTGACGGCAAATGACCCATCGGCGCCTGCTGCGTTCGTGTACACTTTGGCTTGCGTCGCGCAAATAGAATCGTTTTAGCCGTTTTTACCGCGTTGTCGGCACTAGCCCAGCCCGTCCTGCATCTGGACTCACCACTCGACCGCGACTCGTTCCGGCGCTGGTTCACTTTTCTTGCGGAATCACAGTTTTATCGAGCCCGGCCAGACCCCACCATCAGCGACTGCGCCGGTCTGGTGCGGTGGGCAGTACGGGAGTCGCTCGCGGTTCACGATGCGGCTTGGGCGAACCGCCTCCAACTTCCGGTATTTCCCGGGATACCAGCCGTCCGACAGTTCGCGTATCCACGAACACCGGCTGGTCCGAACCTGTTTCAGATAACAACAACGGCTAATGGGGAGTTTGCCGACGCCGCGACCCTCTATCGCTACAACAGTCACTTGGTCACGCGCGAGATCGATCTTGCCAAACCCGGCGATCTCCTCTTCTTCAAGCGGTGGAACCGCGAAATGGCTTGGCACGTGATGATCTACATCGGCGCGAGTGAGATCGCTCCATCGACGGATCGCTGGATCCTTTATCACTCAGGTCCCAAAGGTGAGATTCGCAAGGTCTCAGTATCGGATTTCTTGCGGCATCCGGCCCCTGAGTGGCGGCCACTTGCCGGCAATTCCAACTTCCTTGGAGTCTGGAGGCTAAACTTACTCCGAGAAATTGAATGAGACCCATTCTGGTTACCCTTGCGTTCCTCGCCGTCTTCCCGCTTGTCGCGCAGGAGGACGAGCAGCCTTTTTTCACCGTCACCAGCTCTCGTACGTGGGGAACCAAGGACAAACCCCGTATACAAGTTAGTTCCTGGGGCGTGGACGCGCTCGAGTATCGTTTATACCGGTTGCGCGATCCCCAGCTATTTTTCACGGATCTGCGTGATTTACACCAGTTTGGCGGGCGTGAACCGCGCCCTCCACATAAACAAACGCTGGTCGAGCGATTTCATGAATGGAAGAATGGCTGGCGTTCGCAATACCGGCGTTTGTTACGCGAGCAGTTTGACGAAGACGCTCACGCGCAAATCAGTAAAGCCTTAGATCGTCGGCAAGCGCAGGCATCGCGGCGCATTACGCATTTCACGCCGCTTCCGCTGCTCAACTCCCAGCAAGTTGTCTCCGTATGGAAACAACCTGTTCCCACGCGCGGTGGGTGGTCTTATCAAGACATTGGTGTAGACAATCCTGGCAAGGGTGTGTATTTACTCGAGGTCGCCGAGAAAGATCTTCGTGCCTATACCATTCTCGTTGTTTCGGATATTGCGTTGATTACTAAGCAAGCGCCGGGACGCCTGCTCACTTTTGTAACTGACCGGCAATCCGGGGCGCCCGTTTCCGGGACGAACATATCCGTCCTCTCGAACCGGCAGAGTGTGGTTGAACTCGTTTCTGACGCAAATGGTCTCGCAGATTCTCCTTTGACTTTGAAGCACACTCAGAATTTGATTTTGCTGGCACGGAGTGGCAATGACTGGGCCATCCAAACTCCTTACGGATTTCGTTTCGGGGAACAGGCAACCAATGCGTGGCGCGGATATATCTATACAGATCGTCCCGTTTACCGTCCAGGCCATCCTGTTAACTTCAAAGCCCTCTTACGGCGTGAGCAGGGGATTACCTATGCAGTCCCGGACGGTACGGTTCGCTTTGAGATACAAGACTCTGATGGCAACACGGTTTTTGAGAAAAAAGATTCAGCAATCTCTCCGTTTGGCGGCGCTTGGGGACAGTTCAAGCTAAAACCGGACGCAAAGCTTGGTTACTACTCAATCGTCGCGCGGACCTCAACCAACACCCGAATGGCAGGCGGATTTCAGGTTGAAGAATATAAGAAACCCGAATACGACGTACGCGTGACTCCGGAAAAGCCCAGAGTATTCGCCGGTGATCCGATCCGCGCACAAATCGAAGCCCGTTATTATTTCGGTGAGCCCGTTGCGAATGCAAAGGTCACCTGGGTTGCGCATCGCTCTCCTTACTACTCGCCCGTGTTCTGGCGCGATGAAGATGACACGGACAACACTCCCGAGCCTACCGATGAAAGTGCTGGTGGAGATCAAACCGAAGAACAAACTGGCAAGCTGGACGCAAATGGAAAAATCACAGTCAGCGTTCCGACTACTCTTCGCGACACCGACTCATCTTATTGGATAGAAGCTCGCGTCACGGACGCCAGCAACCGCGAAATCTCCGGCGCGGCTTCGGCATTAGCTGTACGCGGAAATTTCGTTGTGAACGTCGAACCCGATCGTTACGGTTACTCGGCCGGTCAACTCGCGCACTTAAAAGTGCAAGCGCGCGACTATGACGGTA
Source organism: Amazona versicolor (assembly GCA_034782995.1). NCBI lineage: Eukaryota > Metazoa > Chordata > Aves > Psittaciformes > Psittacidae > Amazona > Amazona versicolor. The sequence goes on from JAVHMZ010515275.1 coordinate 36,620, forward strand.
AGGCGGTTCGCACGAAGTTCCATTTGGATTTACAAACCTGGAATTGGCGTGATCCCACGAGTGCCCGAACACTGACCGGCGCTGATGGAGAAACCGACGACACAGGTGCTGCTACCGTGACGCTGGCGATTCCGAAAGCCACCATCCTGCGCGCACATGTAACCGCCCCAACGCCGGCCGGGAGAATGGTTTCAGCAGACGCGTACATTTGGACGTCTGTTTCGGATGGGGAGAGTTACACTTCAGGTCAGGACATTCAGATAATCCCCGACCAGAAAACCTACAAGCCAGGGGAC
>JAVHMZ010515276.1:0-15869 GCA_034782995.1 Amazona versicolor
ACGGCCTGCCCGTAAACACCGAACTGGGGGACGACGTTGAGATCGGCCTGGAGACCGGCTCCGCCGCTCGGATCGGAGCCGGCGACGGTCAGAGCGACGGGAATCAACCCCCAGCTTAGCGAACGGCTAGCGTCACGCCGGGCCGGCTCGCGGTGAAACCGGAAAAGACCTGGATGGGTTGAACCCCGGTCGCCATTGGAGGCAACTGGGCGTTGATTTGTGAGATTCCCAGGAGGCCCGGCGCATCGCCCGCGAACTGGACGGGTGCGTTCATGCTTCCGACGAGAACGCCGATGGCGTCCGAAGCGGCGAGTCCGGTAGCAAACAGGGAGACGATGCTTCCCCTTGCGGCGGGATTGTCGGCGGAATTCAGGCTACCGTCCTGGTTGGTGGCGGCGGCCTGACCGGTCCCACTGCCGTAGGTGAAGATCCCGGGCGCGGCAGGAACGAGAGGAAGAACGAAGCGGCCCAGCGAGCCCTGAGATCCGATCGCATCGACCGTGGTTGTCCTTTGGCCGGACGTGGAGCAGGGAACCTGGACATTGGCTTGACTGGAAACGGCGCTGATCGCAGCGACAGTCTGTCCATCGAATTGGATCTGCGCTCCATCGAGACCGCTTCCGAAGAGGCTGACCACCGAGCAAGGCGCTACGGCTCCGGCGGCGAGCGTGGCTGCGTTTACGACAGCCAAGCTCATGGGTCCGGACTCGGAGACGGGCGGAGTGGCGGGCACGAGGCGGCGAACGCGCGAGTTGCCGTAATCGGCTACGTAAACCGAGCCGGTCGCGTCATCAACGGCTAGCCCCGTAGGCGAGGAGAGCTGGGCGGACGCAGCGGCTCCGTCGCCGGTAAAGCCTGGAGAGCCCGTTCCGGCGATCACCGAAACGGAGCCATCCGGCGCGAGAACGAGAACGCGGTGGTTGCCGGTATCGGCTATATAAAGAGTGCCGGAGCGGTCGCGAGCGATGCCGCGCGGCGCCTTCAGACCGTCCACGGGCAAGGTGAGGATCTGTCCGTCGGGGGTCAACTTGCGGACGCGGTTGTTACCCATCTCGGTGAAGTAGACGTTCCCGGCGGGATCGAGGACCAGAGCGGACGGGCTATCCAGGAGGGTGGCGGTAGCGGGACCGTCGCCGTTCCAGCCGCGAGTCCCAGCGCCTGCCACGGTGATCAAAGCGCCTGAGGCGTTGACGCGGCGAATGCGGTGGTTGCCGGTATCCGCGATGTAAAGAATGCCGCCGGGAGCGGGGGCGACCGCATTGGGAAGGTTGAGCGCGGAGCTGGCCGCGGGAAAGCCCTCGCCGTTATAGCCCGGGATTTTGGTCCCGGCGGCGGTGGTGAGCGTCAAGCCGGAAAGGCGGCGCACCCAACTGGCGGTGATATCGGCGATGAGCAGCGTGCCATCGAAATCGAGCGCAATGCCGCCGGGTCCCGTAAGCCCGACGGGACCGGCGGTAGTCGCGATGATGCCCGAGGGCGCGACCTGGCGGATGCGTCCATTGCCCAGATCGGAAATCCAGAGCGTACCGGCGCCATCGAGGGCTACGCCGAACGCGCCATTGAGCCGGGCGGAGGTGGCCGGGCCGTTATCGCCACGGAAGAGATAGGAACCATCGCCGGCCAGGGTAACGACTGCGCTATTCGGCAGCATTTTGTAGACGTACGCTCCGGCAGCGGCGACTAGACTACCGCTGCTATCGATGGCAACATCTTTGGCAGCAATGGCGAGGGAGGAGATCGCCCCAGCCGAGGTGAGACGCCGAATGCGCACGTTGCCGCTGTCGGCGACGTAGAGAGTGCCGGTCGCGTCTACCGCCACGCCCGTGGGGGAGTACAACTGGTTGGGGGAGGAGCTACCGGCCGCGCCATTGCCGAGCACCGTAGAGATGATGCCGTTCGCAATGCGCCGTACTTTGTGATTCCCGCTGTCGGCGAAGTAGAGGTTGCCCGTGCGATCGAAGGCCATGCCGGCCGGGGCGTTGATTTTGGCCAGGGATGCGAAGCCGCCATCGCCATCGGCCCCGGCGGCTCCGGTGCCCGCGATGGTGGTCAGGGAGCCATCGCCGTTCAGGCGGCTGATCCGGTTGCCGCCGAATTCCGCGATATAGAGCGAACCTTGGGAGTCGAGGGCGAGATTGCGGGGCGAGGCAAGGCCGGAGACGACGGTGGCGATGGCGCCCTCGGGGCTCACACGGCGAACGCGGCCAGTCCCGAGATCCGCAATAAACAGGTTGCCCGAGTGGTCGGCAACTACCGCATAAGGAAGATTGAGCTGCGCATTCGTTGCCTGTCCGTTGTCTCCGGTCAGGGCGGGAAAGCCCGATCCGGCCACGGTGGTGATTACGCTATCGGGAGTGATCTTGCGCACGCGGTGGTCGCCCGCGTCGGCGACGTACAAAGCTCCGGCAACATCGAAGCTGACACTTTCGGCGTCTCGCAAAGCGGCTGCAGGGGCGGGTCCCCCGTCGCCGACGAAGCTGCTCCCCGCAACGGTTTCAATCCGATACGGGCCTGGCGGGCCGGCGGCGAGTTGCGGGACCAAAGCCAATGCGAAGGCAAGCTCGAAAGATCGCATCGACTCGATGGTGGCGCGACCCTACAGAAATTCTCCCTCCCCTCCGATGGAGGGTCATGCGATGGCAAAGTTTTGCCGCTCTCTTCTTTGTGGCCAATGTTTTGACGGGTGGAACCCTTCACTTGAAAACGCGAAATGTGGAAACGGACCCACTGGTAGCCGATTACCAGACAGGGTCAGCGCGGCAATGGAACGCCGCGCGGGCTCATTTCCTTCTGCAGTACGGAGCTCCAGTGAGCTCAGCCGATAGGGACGATTTGGCCGCGCGAGGCGCAACCATCGTGCAAAGCGTTCCGGATAACGCTCTCCTCATTACCGCGCCTGTGGACTTTTCCGCGGACGGGCTAAACACGCAGTATGCCACGCGGTTGCGGGCCGAGGACAAGGTAAGCCCGGCACTCCCGAGCGGCACGGACACGATTACCGCCGTGGTGGAATTCTTCCCGGATGTGGACCATGACGATGCCCAGCAGTTGTTGTCGCAGGGCAGTCTGCAATTGATTGCGCATCCCGATCTGGCGCCCAATCACTTTCAAGTCACCGGCGCCGCGCAAGATGTGCTGGACCTGCAGTCGTGGGACGAAGTGGCCTATATTTTTCCCGCATCCGATGACCTTCAGCAAGGGTCGCGGGTACAGGGATGCGCGGGCGCGCTCACGAGCGACGGCTCGCTCGGGCAGTACGTTATCGTGGGTCATGGCTGGACAGCGGGCGCGTCGGGCAGCGTCAACCTGAATTACGCATTTTCGACTTTGACCAACAAGCTAACGGACGCCTCCGTGAAGAACGAGATTATTCGGGCGTTGGCGCAGTGGAGCAAGGTGACGCGAGTACAATTTACGGCCAGCACCAATTCCCAGGCGGCCCGAACCATCGCGATCTCGTTTCTGAGCAAGGACCATGGCGATGGCTTTCCTTTCGACGGCCCGGGAGGCGTTCTGGCGCACACGTTTTACCCGAGCAATGCGGAGCCGATTGCCGGGGACATGCACATGGACGCGGATGAGAACTGGCACATCGGAGTGGATACCGATGTGTATACGGTGGCGCTGCATGAGATCGGGCATGCGCTCGGTCTCGGCCACTCGGACCAGCCAGGCGCCGTGATGTATCCGTATTACCGATTTGGAGCGCAGCTTTCGGCGGACGACATCCGGGGAGTGCAGTCGCTCTACGGTGCTCCGTCTTCGGCGCAGACCACCGCGACCCCGGCTGGGAGTCCCATCACGATCACGGTGGTGACTCCCGGAACGGGCGCCCGTCAGACCACGGCGGCCACGGTAGCGGTAAGCGGAACGGAGGCAAACGGCACAGGCGCGACCGGCATCACGTGGCAGACGGATCACGGGGCATCGGGACAGGCCACCGGTACGAGCGCCTGGTCGATCGGAGCGGTGCCGCTGGTGAACGGGACCAACACAATCACCGTGACGGCTACGGACAGCAAGCACCAAGTTGCCCGAACGACCCTGGTGGTGACCCGGTCGGCAACGGCCAGCACTGGGAAAGATACGGCGGCTCCGGTCTTGAATCTTGTGTCGCCGTCGCTCACGATTTTGCAGACCAATCAGAGTGCTCTATCCATGACGGGAACGGCTTCCGATAACGTGGGGGTTACCCGAGTAAGCTGGCAGAACGGCAGCGCGACGGGCAATGCGACGGGGACGAACACCTGGACCGCGAGCGTGCCGCTGATCAACGGCAGCAATACGGTGATCGTGCGCGCGTTCGATGCCGCGGGGAATAGCAGTTGGCGGTCGGTGACAGTTTCCAAACGCTGAGCTAGAGCTGGATTTGGCCGTGCTCGCCGGAGCTTGGCCGGTAGCTCTGACCCTTCACTACAGCCTTCACGAAACCGGCAAGCTGGACCACCGTGCTGGAGGGCGAATCCCAATATTCGGCTTTGGAGACGGTGACGCAGAGCAGGGCCAGATCGGGGTCCTCCAGACCTTCGGGGAACCAGGCCTTCAGAATGGGATTCCAGAGAGATTCGGCTTTGGCAGCATCACGAACGAGCTGCGCCAATCCGGACACAGAGACGTAGGTGTTGCTGCCGGGCGCGGCATAGCTGAGGTTCACTTCGTGCTCTCCCTCAACTTCTTCGACTTTGTGAGAGGAGGAGCGGGTGAAAAACCAGAGCTTTCCTTCGAACGGAGTTTTCTGAGTCGCCATGGGGCGGCTGCGGAGGGTGCCATCGGTATCGACGGTGGTCATCATGGCGATTTTGACCTCCTTGATCAGTTCGGCGAGTTTTTGGGTGTCTGGGTTCTGGTCCATGCGGGGAATGGATGCGAACCGGATGCCGATGTGAGGTTTGGGACGGTGTGGGAGGGCTTACCCTTATAGAGGTCAGATTGGCCGAGCGGGTTCTACTGCGCTGGTTTGTGTCTAAAATAAAGCTCTGCCTTATGAATCGTTTTCTCCTAAGCGTCATCTTCGCGCTTTCGCTAGGGTCGGCCCAAACGGCAACTCTTCAGACTGTCCGCAAAATTTTTATCGAGAAATTGCCGAACGATCTCGACCAGTATCTCCGGGCGGAGTTCCTGAAGCAGATGGCAGGGCGAGTTACGATCGTTCTGGATGAAAAAGACTGCGATGCGATCATCACCGGCGTAAGTGAGGAGGAGAAAGGGACCGGAGCTAAGATTACGGGCCGCTATCTGGGTCTCCACGATGTTGCGACGGCTAGCTTAAGCCTCGTGGATAAGGATCGCAAACAAATTCTTTGGGCTGACGAGGCCGGCGACCGCAGTCTGTTTTTCAGCGCAGCGAAGCGGGGAGGCGAGCGCAAAGTGGCCGATCGCCTTGTCAGCAAATTGAAAAAGGCGATGGGCCGGTAATCCAAGGCTATCTCCTGAGATCCGCGCAACGTTCGGCCTTGCCGGGCAAGGCGAGCGTCCAATTTTGCCATCGGTTATAGCGCAACCTGCCAGCTTCCAAGATGACACGAGCTAGCCGGCCACCGTAGATCACCAATGTATACGCCGCGACCACAGGGCCCATATTAAGCAGGAAATAACACAAAAGTAGCGGATGCGGAACACCGAACGCAAGCCACTGCCAGGGCCGGCCATGGCGTTCACTTCCAATGAACATGACGGGTGCTAGCATCACGAGAACGGCGCCCCACATTTTTTCCCCGGTGTACCATCCAGCTAAGAGAGCCAGCGCAAGCAGAAGCGGCACCGACCATTCCCAGTTCACACCCCAACATGCCCGCCCATACCAAACCGGAATGTTTAGGCTTCCGATCAGCAACAGCGTTAGCAAAGGCCAGCGCAGCCATCGTCTCACGTAAGCTCTGACGGATCTCACTCTGAAAAGGTTGAGAGAATTGCCGCGAAGGGCTATACGGGGTAAACCTGAAAACGTGATGGATCAGTATTCCGGGCTCGTTGTACTTTTGTCGCGCAGACGGACCAAGAGCGCGGGAACCCGGGGTCATTTCTCCGGCCATCTCGCGGATATTGACATTACCCGGCCAAAACAGATCCGACATCAACCGACGCGGGCGGTTACTTCCCCGGCATTTCGCTAAGTGCTTTTCTCAGGCGTGGTGAAAATGGGTCGTAACGCAAGGCGAGGCGGAGGGATTCCCGCGCACTTTCGATCTGACCCGTCCGATACTTGGCGATGGCCAGGTTGATTTGGGCCGCCTCCAGAGCGGGGTTGCGGTCGAGCGCTCGTGTCCAGCTCTCCATCGCGCCTACCAAATCGCCCCGGTTGGCTTGGCATCCGCCGAGATTGACGAGAGCAGCCGTTCCTGCCGCGTGGAGGTCCACGGCCTGGCTGAACAGCTCGCAAGCTTTTTCTTCTTGGCCCAGAAAGTCGTAGAGTTGCCCCAATTGCAGAGAAACCGCGGCATCCTGCGGATTGGCTTCAGCTGCCGTTTGCAACAGCGGTAAGGCGCGGGAGGCCCAGGTACGGTTGCGCCTTGGCAAGGCTTCACTCGCATAGGCGAGCCCTAGCTCACGCCCTCCCGCGCCGCTGCCGGGAAACGGGACGAGCGAAGCATCAGCGGGGACGTCGCGACCGTCCGGATCTCGCGGGACTCGGGAGATGGTGTGATCCACTTGGGCCGCGTGCGGGACGGTCTCGATCGGTCGCGCGGGCATATGGCACCGAACGCAATTGTCGTTTACAGCATCTCTCTTCGACGCGGCAGCGCCGCACCCGGGCGCGTTCACCGTGTGACAGGCGAGGCATGTATCGCGATACGAGAGGCCGCCCGCCGCTTTGGCAGCTGCGTCATGCGCGCTATGGCAGGAGCCGCACCATAGCTTGCCGGCGCTGCCGCGCCAGCAAGCGCTACTCACGAGTTGTTCGAAGTGGCTGTTGGCGCTTGTCTGCCGGTCTCCGCTACTCCAGAGAAAGGCGGAGGTGGAAGCGAAGAGTTGCGCGCCCGGTCGATAGCGGGTCGTGTCGGCAGCTTTCGCAATGCGGATCACACTCACCAAGTGACACTGGGCGCAAACGCTGTCCCGCTCCGCGGGAGGCAACTTCGCTGGATTCACAATGCCGCTGCCTCCCTTCGCAATTCCGGTTTTCATGCGCTCCAGGTGGGTCTCGCCCGGCCCATGGCATCGCTCGCAACTTACGCCGTCCTCATCGAACGCCGGAGTTTGAAACCCGTTCACGGTGCCCGGGGTCGCTCGCAGTCCGCTAGCGTGGCAATTCAGACACGCAGGTTCGATGGGCCGCGTCATGACTAATTGAGCGGATCCTTCGAAGCCCGGCGACAGGTCCCAGATTCCTTTCGTAGAGTAATAGGACAGGGGAGATTGGAACAGAAATCCATTGACTGGGGAGGCGTAGCTGCGACCGGTCACACCGGCCCCGATCACATAGTTAAGCGGGCGTTCGCTTTCGGCATAGGCCTGCGAAAGATGCAGGGAGGTGACGCCCGCGTCGCGGGTCAATCGAAAAATTGTAGCGCTGGGGACGTTGTGAATTTCTCCTTGTGAAAGAGGTGTGTTGCCGTTGTTCACGGTTGCGCTCGTCCGCGCCATGGGCATCACAGAGTAGCGCGCGAAAATAGCAGCGTGGCACGGGGCGCAGAGTTTCGAGTTTACTGCCCAGGCGTAAGATGGCACCGCAAGAAAAACGAACGCCCGAGTTGCCGGACTCATTTCGACACCGCAGCCGGTTCCGAGACGGTCAACACCTGATCCGCCTTAACATTGCGTACATGCTGCACCGCTCCGTCAGGCCATCTTACTTCGACGTCAGAAACAACCGTTTGCGATCCGAGCCCGAAGTGCACGGGCGCGAGCGTGGACGAGGCATATCCGATGCTGCTCGTCATCCCGTTGCATTGGCGGCCGACATGCACCTCCGCCCCAATCGCATCGCGATTGCCCCCAGTTCCGGCAAGCCTCAACTCGAGCCAGTGGTTCGCGCCTTCGCTTGTATTGCGCCAGAACTCGGGACGCTCGCCCAATACGGAGACGACGGCATCGAGGCGCCCGTCCCCGTCGAAATCGGCCACGACTAGGCCGCGGTGCGCGCGCGGCACTCCAAACGCGGTTCCTGACGCAGCCGACACATCGGCAAACGTCCCATCGCCTCCGTTCCGGAATATCGCGTTCGGCAGCTTGTAACGATCCCCGGAGAACGCCTCGATGTTGTCAGTGACGTGGGAGTTGGCCGTGAAGAGATCCTTCCAGCCATCGTTATCCAGGTCGGCCAGAGCCACGCCCCAGCCCGATAACTTACTGGTCAAAGTCCCCAACTTACTCGCGTGCATAGATTCTTGAAACTGACCTTTACCTAAGTTACGGAACAGGGGGAAGGTCTGGCCCTGCAGAGCTGTAAGTACAATGCCGGGCAGACCCGAGTTGTCAAAGTCGCGGAAGTCGGTTCCCATGCCGGAGACGGCGTTTCCATCGTCGGGGAGGGCCGCGCCCGCACTGAAAGCTACCTCGGCGAATGTACCATCTCGCTGGTTATGAAAGAGAAAGTTCGGCAACATGTCATTGGTGACGAACACATCGGGGTAGCCGTCGCGATCATAGTCGGCGATGGCGACACCCATGCCTTTGCCCGCTGCCCCTCCGATGCCGCTGGCTTGCGAGACATCGGCAAAGCGGCGGCCGCCCAAGTTGCGATAGAGGGTGTTGGTGGTCTTCGGGAACTCCTTGGGATGGCAATAGACCGTGTTGCGGCCGGACGCGTCATGGCAGAGTGGATTCGTTTCCGGCGTCCATCCGACGTAGTGAATGACGAGGAGATCCAGGAGGCCGTCGCGATCGTAATCGAACCACGCAGCCCCGACGGCGAAGCGATCATCATGGATGCCGGAGGCGGGGGTCACATCCTCGAAACGTCCCTTGCCTAGGTTTCGATAGAGCCGGCTGCCGTTTACGCCCGCGACGAACAGATCGACGCGTCCATCGTTATCAAAGTCACCGGCTGCCGCGCCGATTGAGTAGCCGCTCCCGGCCAGTCCGGAGGTTGCGGTGACATCCGTGAAGCGGCCCTGCCCGTCATTGCGGTAGAGGCGGTCCCACTGAGCGGGGCCGGTTTTTACCAAGGCCGGCATAGCGGCTCCGTTCGCAAAGAAGAGATCGAGCCGCCCATCGCCATTGAAGTCAAAGGCCGCGATGCCGCCCGCCATGGTTTCCGGGAGATAGCGGCGGTCCGTCGGGGAGTTTTGGAGCACGAAATCGAGACCCGATGAAGCGCCGGCATCGGCAAAGACAATGGCGGTCTTCGGGTTAGTGGGAGTCGCGAACAACACCGCGGTCAACGCGAGCGCGACGGACCATCGGTGTCCAGCCATTTTCCAAAGAATATGTTATTTTTGCGTCGAACCATACATGCGGCCAGTCGCTTTCGCGTTCTTCGTTTTAACCGCTTATGCCGTGGCGCAAGCTCCGGCTGCGCGAGAAGACGCACTGGCCGCGAAGAGCAGGCTGGCGAAACAGGCGACCATCGAGTGCCGGTACGAGCAGGCGGTATTGCTGTATCGCGAGCTGCTGCAGGCCGTGCCGGACAGCGCCGGACTGCGCTTGAGCCTCGCATTCGCCTTGGACAAGGCTGGTAGGCCTTCGGCCGCGATTCCCGAGGCGCGACGGGTTACGCGAAGCGACCCGTCTTCTGCGCCGGCCTGGTTCCTGCTGGGCCTGGCGTATCAACAATTAAATCAGCCGGCGAACGCCCTTGCGCCACTTCGAGAAGCGCTTCGTTTGGATCCGACGAATCGAAGTACGCTGCTGGAGCTGGCCGACGCCGAGCTCACAACCGGAGACGCGTGGGCCGCCGCCAAGGATTTCGACGAGCTGGCCAAGGCGGAACCTCGGTTCGCGAAGGCATGGCAAGGGCTCGGCCGATCGTACCTTGCGTTGAGCGAATCGGCTTTCCGGCAACTGGAGCGAAGTTCGTTGGGATCACCCTACGCGTTGGCGCTCCTGGCCCGCTCTCGCAGCGCGGAAGAGGACTACCCGGGGGCGCTGTCGCTCTATGGGAAAGCGCTCGCGCAAACGGCAAATTTTCCCGGCCTGCACGCGGCGCGCGCCGAGGTTTATCGCCGCATGGAACAGAATGAAGCAGCGGTGGCAGAGGCAGAACTCGAGCGGCAAACGCCTCCGCCGGATTGCTCGCGGCAACCCGCGGCATGCGCCGGCGTTAGCGGACATTGGCAACTGACGCTTACGGCGGCTCGCAACTCCACGTCGCCGGAGAATCTGTATTGGACCGCGCTGGCCGCCTCGCATCTTGCCGAAGAGAGCTTGAACCAGCTTGCGGCGCTGCCGCGGTCAGCGGAAATTCATGCCGTGCTGGCCGACTTTCACCAAAGGCTTGGCCGCCGGCTCGAAGCGATTGCGGAATGGCGCAAGGCAGTCGAGCTCGCTCCCTCGGACCGCCTGTTCCAGGCACGTTTGGCGGAGTCGCTGATCGCCGCCCGCGTGTATCCGCAAGCCAGGGAACTGCTCACAACGCTCGTCGCGCAGCAGCCGGAAAACGGCGAGTGTCAGTACTTACTCGGCAATCTTCTGTTGCAACTCAAGCTCGATGAGGAGGCTCTTCCGCATCTGATTGCCGCGACCGACCAGCTGCCGGATTTATTGCCTGCTCAGGAAGCTCTGGGCCGCGTGTATCTCGATTTAGGAAAGCCCGCGGAAGCGATCCCGCATCTCGAGAAGGCGCGCTCCCTTGACGATGGTTCCCTCTCGTTCGCGCTCAGCTCGGCTTATCGTCGACTGGGCCGCGAGGAGGAGGCCCGCGCCGCGCTTGCCCGTTATCAGGCGATCGTCAAGCAGCGCGCGGCCGAGGCGCCGAAGTAACACTCCGAACCGATACGCCCAACCTGAGCGCTCTGGGTGAGATGGATGTCACCCGCTACCGGAAGCGCTCGTCGATCTCCACGCGGAAGCCGTTGGCGAGGCGGTTGGTTTCGTTTGCTAAACCCACCACGGCCATCAACTCGCCAAACATTTCATCGCTCATGCCTCCCTTGCGAGCGCTTGCCGTGTGGCTGGCTACGCAATAGGGGCAGCCGTTGGTGACGCTCACGGCCAGATAGATCAGTTCCTTCGTTAATGGATCCAGGGCGCCGGCCGCCATGATGGTTTTGACCCGGTCCCAGGTCCGCTCGAGCGTGGGCGGATGTTTAGCCAGTTCTTTCCAGAAATTATTTACGTAATCCGTTTCGCGAATCGCCATGATGTCGTCGTAAACGGCCCTTACGCGGACGCTTGCGTCTTCGTACTCGATTCTGTTCATGTTCTCGCTCCCAAAGCTTTACACTTTCCTATGAAGCCTGTGAAGACCTCCATTCCGGTCGAGATCGCCGCGCCGCCTCCCCTCGAACTGGCGCTTGAAGGATTGAAGGACTGACTCGGGCGCCCTTATTGGACGGCGTGCGCGGAATCGCTATTCTGTTCGTGCTCCTCTTTCATGCTTTCTTTCCCCTTCCTGCCCTGTCGGGACCGGGATATTTGCTGAAGAAACTGACAGCGCCGCTGTGGTTGGGAATCGACATCTTTTTTGTGCTTTCCGGCTTTCTGATCACCGGCATTTTGCTCGACACGCGCGACGCGCACCATCGATACCGATCCTTTTATGTGCACCGCATCCTGCGCATTTTCCCGCTTTACTTCGCCCTGTTGGCGGCGGTTTTTTTTGTGGGACCCGCGCTCGGCCTGCTACCGCCCACATCCGCCGCCGAGCAATGGCCTTACTGGACCTACCTCCACAATTGGACCGCGTCGCAAGGTCACCAGGTTTTTCGGCTGACGCATCTGTGGACGCTTTCGGTGGAGGAGCAGTTTTACTTGGCGTGGCCGCTGCTCATCTTCGCGCTTCCGCCGCGGCGCGTGCCCGTGCTCTGTCTGGCGCTGATCGCCTCGGCGATCCTGTTTCGCGCCGGCATGTGGTTTTGGGGGTTCTCCTCGCGGGATGCCTACTTCCTAACGCCGGCCCGGTTGGATGATCTCTCGCTCGGAGCGCTCGCCGCGTGGCTTTTCCGGGACTCGCGGTGGAAAGCTCACGCAGTGCGTTTCGGCAAGCCGGCCGCTGCGCTGTCGCTTGCGGGATTTGCGCTGGCCATCGTGGTAGGCCGTGGCTTCGAAGTCAATAAGTGGCCTGCCCTTCTCTGGGGCACAACCTGCGTGTCCGTGCTCGCCGCGATCCTGATTCTCGCTTCCTCGGAGACGCCGCGCACCGGCGATGGGTGGCGCGCGCTGGTGGGCAGCGGCGCGCTCCGCTGGTTGGGAATTTACAGTTATGGAATCTACATCCTTCACCAACCGATTTTTAATGCCGTCGCGGATCGCGTCCGGTCCGCCAATCTTCTTACTTACCTGGGCGCCATGACTTTGGCCGCGCTGGTCTCAGCGGGCTGCGCGTGGCTTTCCTATCACGTTTTCGAACAGCGCTTTCTCCGCCTGAAGCGGCGCTTTCCCGCCGCATGATCGCCCGGCGGGGCGAGCGCCTCGTTCAGTTTTGGATCTACCCGGCGGTTCTGCTCGCCATCAATGTGCTCGTCTCCTGGCGGCTTTTCCGCACGGAGTATCTCTCGTACATGGGTTCCATAGAGGGCAGCTTCATCGCCCTGGCGCGAATGATTGCGCAGCACGGGGTAGAGGCGTGGTGGCCCTATTGGTACTCCGGCATGCCGTTTGCAAACACTTACCCGCCGGGGCTTCATGTCACCGTTGCGCTCGTCTCGCGGATGGCCAACATGTCCGCCGCGCGTGCTTATCATGTCGTGATTGCCGCGGCCTACTCGCTCGGTCCAGTGACGTTTTATTTCCTTGCCCGCAGGCTTTCTCAGCAGCCGGGGTGGAGCATGTGCGCGGCGCTGCTCTACTCGCTCACCTCGCCCTCGGCCTGGCTCGCGAAGGAAATTCTGCAGGATCTGGGCAAGCCGTGGCAAGCGCAGCGGCTTCATTCCGCGGTGGTTTATGGCGATGGTCCGAATGTAGCCGCGCTCACGCTGTTGCCGCTTGCGATTCTGCTTCTCGATCGCGCCCTGGAACGGCGTACGGCCGCTGCCTACGTTCTGGCCGCGATGGGCTTGGCTTCCGTGCCGCTGGTGAACTGGCCCGCTGCGATCGCCCTCACTTTTGCTGTCGCGGCGTACGCTTTCACGCGCGACGGCGTCCGGTGGCGGAGCACGCTCGGGCGCGTTGCTCTCCTAGGCGCGCTGGCCTACGGATTTTGCATGCCGCTGCTGCCGCCCTCCACCATTCTTCTCACCCAGGCCAACACGCAGCGTATGTCGAGCCAAAACGGTTTTGGCTCGCGGCATCTGCTTTACTTCGGCCTAGCCGCGTGCGGCGCCTCCGCCCTGCTCTGGTGTCTTGCGCGATGGCAGGCTCCACGCCATTTCAGGTTTTTTGCGCTTTTCTTCTTTCTTTGCGGGTTTGTGACCTTAGCGCACTACTGGGCCCATGTCGCGGTGCTCGCGCAGCCGAACCGCTTTCACCTCGCCATGGAGATGGGGTTCTGCGGCGCTGCCGTATTTGCGGTCAGTCTCATCCTTCGTCAGCCCGCCGCGCGAAGGATCGCTCTCGTCCTTTTCCTATGCCTGCTGGTGAGTCAAACCCTCCAATACCGCTGGTATGCGCGGTGGCTTGTTACACGCGCCGTCATTCAGGATACAAGCCAATTTCGAATCGGGAGCTGGTTCGCCGGGCATCCCCAATACGGCCGGGTGATGGCGGAAGCGTCGCTATCCTATTGGCTCAATGCATTCGCCGATACGGCGCAGATGAGCGGCTGTTGCGATCAAAGCATTCTGGGTTCTTCGGGAGCCGTTTCGAAATATATCGTCGAGTCCGACGACGGCGCCGGCGCGCGCGCCGTGCCTATCAGCCTTGCCTGGCTACGGGTGTTGGGCGCGCAGGCCGTTGCCGTCGCGGGACCGAACGGCACGGAGCCGTATCTGGTCGCGCATCCCCGTAAGTTCGACGGCGCTCTCCCACTTCTTTGGGGTTCGGCGAGCGAGGAGATCTTCGAAGTTCCGCAGCGCTCCCGCTCGCTCGCGCATGTGGTAAAGAAGGCCGAGTTGCCGGCGCGCGCGCCCGTGAACGGTATAGACATCGATCCCCTGCTCCCTTACGTTCAGGCGATCGAGGATCCCGCTCGCCCATCGGCTTCGCTCCAGTGGCAAGGCTCGTCCGCCATGCGTGTGACAGCAACCGTCGGCCCAGGGGAAGCGGTCAGCATTCAGGTGATGGAACACCCCGGGTGGCGGGCGTCGGCGGGGGGCCGCCCCGTTCCCATTCACCGGGACGCCATCGGCCATATGTGGATCGAGCTGGCCCAAACCGGCCCAGTTCAGGTCGATTTCCGCTTCACGGGCGGAACGGAACGCCTCCTTTGCTGGATAATCTCCTTCGCTTGCTGGACTGGCGCCGCAATCGCGATAGGACAGCGGCATGTGCTCAGAATGCTAAAATAGCTCATTAACACCCGCACAAGCAGGACGCTTCCTTGAAAGTTGGATTTGTAAGTCTCGGCTGCCCGAAGAACCTCGTCGATAGCGAGGTGATGATGGGCCAACTCGCCGCCCGCGGCCATGAGTTGACGCCACGTCCCGATGAGGCGGACGTGATTGTCGTGAACACCTGCACGTTTATCGACCCCGCCAAGCAGGAGTCCATTGACACGATTCTCGAGATGGCCGAGTACAAGAAGTTCGGCCGCGCACAGCGCCTGGTAGTCGCCGGGTGTATGGTGGAGCGTTACCGCTCGGAGATTCGCGAGGAGCTTCCCGAAATTGACGCCCTGATCGGGACCAATGAGCTCGAGAGTATCGTAGCGGCCTGTGAAGGCATTGAGTCGCCCGCGGGGCCGCTCGTGCCTTTTCTATACACGGACGAAAGCCCGCGCGTTTTCTCCACTCCGCGGCATTTCGCGTACTTGAAAATCGCCGAGGGTTGCGACCACCCTTGCGCGTTCTGCACCATCCCGCAGTATCGAGGCAAGTTTCGCAGCCGCCGCTTCGAATCGGTCGTTGCCGAAGCCACTCGCCTGTTCGCGAGCGGTGTGCGCGAACTCAATCTGATCGGTCAAGACACTACCTGCTACGGTGAGGATCTCGGTCTTAAGAATGGCTTGGCCGACCTTCTCGCCCGCTTAGCCGCCATCGACACGCCGGACCCGAAATGGGTTCGTTTTCTTTACGCTTACCCCAACAAGATCACCCAGGCCCTTCTCGACACCATCGCCAGGCACGACGCGCTTGTCAAGTACATCGACATGCCGCTCCAGCACGCCAGTCCCCGCGTTCTGAAGCGTATGAAGCGCGGGGCATCGGCCGATATCTTCCTGCGTCTTCTCGAACGCGTCCGCCGGACCATTCCCGGAGTGGCGATCCGGACGAGCTTCATCGTCGGCTACCCGGGCGAGACCTCGGCCGATTTCGACTTGTTATGCCAATTCGTCGAGGAGGCTCGTTTTGAGCGGCTCGGAGTTTTCTCCTTTTCGGACGAAGATTCAGCTGCGAGTCACTCGCTTGACGGCAAAGTCGACGCCGCGACCATTTACCATCGCAAGCGCCGTCTCATGTCCATCCAGCGCCGCATCTCTCGGGCGCGCAATCGTGCTCGACTGGGCGATGAGGTTGACGTTCTGGTGGAGGGTCGATCGCCCGAGACAGACCTGCTTTGGCAGGGCCGTATGCCGTCGCAGGCGCCCGAAATCGACGGTGTAACCCTGATCAACGACTTCGAGGGCACCGAGCCCCAGCCCGGCCAGCTACGCCGCCTACAAATTACGGAAGCTCATGACTACGACGTGGTTGGCACACTGCTTGCTCCCATGGAGCGGGAAAGGCCGATCTCCC
>JAVHMZ010515382.1:0-15861 GCA_034782995.1 Amazona versicolor
TGACCAGCGTTCGCCAATAAGCCCGGATGAGTGTCTCCTTGGGAGAGACTTGTTTGTCGCCGATGATTGGCGCGTAATGATGTCGGCTAGGGTCATCGAGAGCATCTTGTGCAAGATACATTCTCATGATTTCGGTCGCTTCAGTCCGTACGTTCAAGTTGGGAGAGCCTCCCTGGAGAACAGGCCCGATACGGCCAAGCACGCTCCCTTTCAGCATCAACACATCCTTCTTCGGTCCTAGCAGCCGACATGGCGTCTCCTGCACCAATCGGGCACACGGCTTCGATAGGAGGGGGCATTACTTCTACGATGGTTCCTTCCTGATCGACTGCCATCGCGCCGCGACTACCCAAGGAGAGCACCACCGAGTGTGGCCCCATCTGCTTAATGCGCAGCACGGCCTCCAGAAGCTGCGAACGCGTAATGAGAGCCTTGTTCAGCAGCCGTTCCGCTTCCGATTGATTTGGCTTCACCAGTGTGGGTTTAGCCTCCAGGGCAAACAGGAGAGCATCGCCGTCGGCATCGAGCATCGTTTGCACGCCGTGCTCTTCTGCCAAGCGGATCAGGTTGGCATACACGCGCTCATCGACACCGGGAGGAACGCTGCCGCACAACATCAACCAGGAAGACTGCGGCAACAGGCGCTCTACGGCCTTCTCTAAGCGCTGAACTTCCATTTTCACTAGCGCCGGGCCCTTCTCGTTCAGCTTTACGGACAGTCCCTGCTGGTCGGAAATCGTGAGATTAGTGCGGATACTGCTGCGTATTCGGACGATCTCTTTTTCAAAGCTGTCTTTGGCTAGCTGCTCTTCAAATTTGCGGCCAATCTCTTTGCCTGACGAGGTAGTGATAGCCGTATTCGCCCTGCCAAAGCTCGTGAGCACGCGGGAGGCATTGATGCCGCGCCCGCCCGCGGCTTCGGTAGTGTCTTGAATATAGCCGCGGTCTTCGAATACCAGGCGATCTACCGTGACGATCCGGTCCAACGCCGGATTCAGCGTCAAGGTCAGGATTGATTTACTCATTCAGGCCGAGGGCCGCCGCAACGGAAAGCGAGCGCCAAGCACTCCGCCGAGTCCGGGAAGAAGTGTCAGGAGGAAGAATACGAGCGGGATCTTGCCCACGATTTCCAGCAGCATCTCACGCTGCGTAGTGTGAAGCAAAGCGGCTCCTTGCGGGAACTGACTCCAAGTGGCGCGTGCTTGCGCCCAGCCTTCGGGGCTCGAGATGAAGAGTGCCGAGGCACATAGCAGGAGGGCAACTACCAGAAAAAGCCACAGGCCCGTCATCCACCCCAGCCGGGCACAAGCTCCCGCCGTCAGTTTCTGCTTGGTGCGACCACGATAGATGACCACCGCAGCGAAGCCCACGGCACACAGGAATATAGGGACCAGGGGAACGGCGAAGATCGTTACCAATGGCATGGTGACAGTGGCGAATCCTGCTACCAACATGCTGATCAGCACGGCACGCGAATTCCGGAACGTGATGGCTGCAGGCGCCGCGTCCTTCTCCGATGTCCGGTCCTGCGGAGTGACAACTGCAGCAGCAGCACCTTCCTCCTGTTCCAGGCGGACCCGGTCGGCCTCGTACAAGGGACGGCCGCACTTGTGGCAGAAGCGGGCGTCGGGCGGTGGAAGCGCACCGCAGGTACAAGCTATCTCCACAACTCTAGTCTACGGCCTGTTTCGTAGAATCAGCCTTTAACCGATGCCCAAGACAAAGCTGCTGGCGGTGTGCGCGCCAGATCACTACCTTCTGCGCAATTTTGAACCGCTGCGGCGCGAGACAGATCTCTTTATCAGCGACGACATCAAGAAACTGGCCCTGCAAGCTGCCGAAGCTGAGGTGGTGATGTACTCCGGCCTGACAGGCAACCGTGTCCCCATGAAGCAGCTTTGGCCGCTTCTCAAAAGCGTACGCTGGATCCATTCGCTCTCGGCCGGCGTGGAAAAAGTGTTGGTGCCAGAGATGCGCGCGAGCGATGTGATCGTTACCAACGCGCGCGGCGTTTTCAAGCGTTCGCTGGCGGAATTCGCAGTGCTGGCAGCCCTGTTTTTCTACAAACGTGTCCGGCGGCTTCTGGACAGTCAAGCTGCGCGGCGCTGGGACGATTTCGGTGTCGAAATGATGCAGGATCGTTGGGCCGCCATTGTCGGCTACGGGGAGATTGGCCGCGAGTGCGCATTGCTGCTGCGCGGCATGGGCATGCAGATTGCTGCCCTGCGGAGACGGCCGGAGAAGTCGCAAGGCGATGAGCTTGTGGCCAAAGTATTCGGTCCTTCTCAACTGCACGAGATGCTGGCGCTGGCTGATGTGGTAGTCGCGGCTGCGCCGCACACGCCGGAGACTCATCATCTGCTAAGCCATGCGGAATTTGCAGCCATGAAACGTAGCGCCATCGTGGTGAACGTGGGACGTGGTCCGGTGATTGACGAAAAGGAGCTGGTGGCGGCACTCGAAAGCGGGACGATTGCTGCCGCAGCGCTTGACGTGTTCGAGCGAGAGCCGCTGCCGCCGGACTCGCCGCTATGGGGCATGAGCAATGTTTTGATCTCGCCGCATTGCACCGACCGTACCGTTGATCCTGATTGGCTGGACTTGACGGCGCAATTTTTCGTGCGCAACTACGAGCGTTACAGTAAGGGAGAACCGCTGGAGAACATTGTTGACAAAAGTGCAGGCTATTGAGGAGACGGCAGCAGCGGTCACGTTCGACGACGTGAGAGCAGCGGCGAACCGCATCGCACTCTACGTGCATCGGACGCCCGTGATGACCTCGCGATTAGCCAACGAGGCATGCGGCCGCCAGCTGTTCTTCAAGTGTGAAAACTTGCAGCGTGGTGGGGCATTTAAGATACGCGGAGCAGCGAATTTTCTCCTGTCACTCACAGCCGAAGAGCGGGCCCGCGGTGTGGTGGCGTTCTCGTCAGGAAATCATGCGCAGGCCGTCGCGGCTATGGCGAAACGGCTCGGTATGGCGGCAACCATCGTGATGCCGAACGATTCGCCTCGGAGCAAGCTCGAGGGTACTCGCTCGCATGGGCCGAAGATTGTGCTCTACGATCGCGAGCGTGAGGATCGCGAAGCACTCGCCCGCGAGCTGGTAGCACAAACAGGCGCGACTCTTGTGCCGCCATACGATCACGAGGCCATTGTTGCCGGGCAGGGCACCGCAGCCATGGAGTTGTTGGAAGAGACTGGGCCCCTGGACGCACTGGTGATTCCAGCGGGTGGAGGCGGCCTGCTTTCAGGTTCGGTGTTGAGCGCGAATGCGCTAGAGCCCGGAACCGCAATCTATGGTGTGGAGCCCGAAACCGCAAACGACTGGGAACAGTCGATGCGCAGCGGCCAACGCGAGACGCTTTTGGAGAATCAGACGATCGCAGACGGCTTGCGAACACCGGCACCCGGTCGCATACCGTGGGCGCTGACTTCCGGTCGAGTGGGAATTCTGACAGTCTCGGATGAGGAGTTGTGTGCGGCAGTGCGGTTTTTGCTGTCGCGGATGAAGCTGGTGGTTGAGCCTAGCGGGGCTGCAGGATTTGC
The DNA here is from genome assembly GCA_034782995.1 of Amazona versicolor. Classification (NCBI taxonomy): domain Eukaryota; kingdom Metazoa; phylum Chordata; class Aves; order Psittaciformes; family Psittacidae; genus Amazona; species Amazona versicolor. The sequence continues at coordinate 3,550 of JAVHMZ010515382.1, forward strand.
TGCAGTGCTTCACGACAGATTGCCTCGCTCAGCGACCCGGATTGGCATCATACTTTCAGGGGGCAACGTAGACTTTGACGTGCTTGCCTCTATTTGCGCCGGAGCTCCCCAGGCCTAACCGATGGGGCACAATCCGTGGAAGACCCTCTCCGCGCGCGAGGTCTATCGGAACAAGTGGATACGCGTTCGCGAGGACGAGGTGTTGCGACCGGATGGCAACCCGGGCATCTATGGCGTGATTGAGATCCCGCCGTCGGTCGGGATTGTGGCCATTGATGATAGTGATCGCGTAGCGCTCGTGGGGCAGTGGCGATATTCGCTCGATCGCTATAGCTGGGAGATACCGCGAGGCGGATCGTCCCCGAGCGATGCAGACATGCTGACGGCTGCTCAGCGAGAATTAGAAGAAGAGGCGGGTGTGCGAGCCGCTCGCTGGAAACGCCTCAGTGCCGTAGATATTTGCAACGGTGTCGCCAATGATGTGCAGACGCTATTCCTGGCTACTGAGCTGAGCAAGTCGCGCATGAACCTGGATCCGGAAGAAGACATTACGCTGGAGTGGAAGCCCTTTGATGAGGCAGTGACGATGGCACTCGACGGGCGCATTACGGAAGTGTGCAGCATTGCGGGGCTGCTGCAGGTGGCGCATCTTCGTCGCAGCCAGCGCGGAGTCTGACATGTTGCGTAATTTCATGAGATCTTCGGCTGGATTGGCACCATTCGCCCTGCTGGTGCTGCTGTACAACATTCCCGTAATCTTGTGGGGCGCTTATGTACGCGTGTCATTTTCAGGGGATGGATGCGGCGCGGATTGGCCATTCTGCAGCGGTCAATTGATCCCGCACAGCATGGCTCGGCCGATGGCGGTGGAATACACGCACCGCATGATGACGACCCTGGATCTGGTCTTAGTGGCGGCGCTGGTGGTCTGGGTGTTTCGTGCATTCCCGCGCTTGCACGCCGCCCGACGAGCTGCATTGTGGTCGGCGGCATTTTTGTTTGTGGAGGCACTGCTGGGTGCAGGTCTTGTCATCTTTCGCAAAGTGGCCCATGACGCTTCAGCGGGACGGGCAATTTACCTCTCTGCGCATCTGTCTAATACCCTGCTGCTCTTAGGCGCGCTAACGGTAACGTATTTTCTTGTCCAGCGGCGCGTTCGCTCCTTTTCCCTTCGAAAGATACCGGGCTATCTGCTCACTGCATTAGCAATCACGGCGCTCGTCGCGATTACTGGCGCACTGGCGGCGTTGGGAGACACGTTGTTTCCAGCCACATCGCTAGCCGGCGGCATGGGGCAGGATTTCACGGCAGCATCGCCGGCCTTATTACGCCTTCGCTTGTTTCATCCTGCGATGGCCGTAGTGGGAGCCGTCTATCTACTGTGGACAGCGAAGCGGTCGTGGACCGCCTCGACGGAAGCCGCGCAGCGCCTTGCTGTGCTGGTGGTGGTGCAAGTCGTTATCGGCGCAGCCAACCTGACGTTGTTGGCACCGATATGGATGCAGATGATCCACCTGTTGCTCGCCGACTTGGTTTGGATCGCGGCTGTTCTGGTCGCTCTGGATCTTGCCGCTTTAAGCGCTCCTGCGTTATCGCAAAGGGACGACACGCTCGGGCAAAGGCGGCTGCTTGCCCATCAACGCTAGGAAAGTTGATGCGAAGTTCAACGAATCGTAGGGCTCCTCGATCGTTTTCTTCGGAATACCAGCGCCCGCCATCATCCAGACCGAGTGCGTAGAGATGCGCAGAAATGAACCATGATTTCCGCCAGGGTTGAAATTGCGGACATTGAAGTTCCAGCCGTCTTTGGCAAAGACCTGCATGTCGGGGGTCACCAATTCGCGTCTTCGCCGCTCATAAGCAAGCGAGGTGTTGTCGAGCCCCGGCGGGCCCGGAACACGCTCGCCTATGGGCGATAGTTGCTCCACAATGCCGATCACACCGTTCGAGTAGCGGCAGAGATGCGTCGCGCGGAACCAATCGTTCTCGGTATGCCAATTTTGAAGCCACTCTTCGCGCTTAGTACCTGGAGGTAAATCTAGAGCACTGTCTTCCCAAAGGTGAAGCGGCAACCCCGCTACCCATGGGGCACGCTCAAGATTACGTCCACACCGGGGCCGCAAAGCGATCTCGCCGGCTGCGTTCGTGAGCACTACGAGCTGTTGGTTCTCTCCGCCGTAAAGCCAGAAGCCATGCTGCGCACTGGCCTCTACCGAGTGCACTTCGTTGTGGCTTAAAGGGAGAGCGACGAAATCGATGGGATTCGGCTCCAGCGCCGGTTGCGGGTTGTTGCGAACAGTCGCGCGAACGAGTTCGGCTGGATAGTCGACAAATCGGAAGGAGCGCTCGTCGTCAAGCGTGCCACTCGCGTTCAACACCAGGCCCTTCTCGCCAGGACCGACAACGTAATGACGCAGATCGTCCAGGCTGTTGAGGTCGCCCAAACTCCGTTCCTGAATGAGTTCGTGAATGGAGCCCGAAGATACAGGCTCTGAGCCGGGTTGCCAAGCCATGAGCTTACGGAGATGCGCCAGATAGTTGGTATAACCTGCCTCTTCTCGCTCCCACCACGTCAGATCGCGCTTCTTTCTTCGCGCAACTTTATCTTCGCCCCGGCCGTGTTCGTCAGAGGTCCACTTGTGAGGCAGTTCGCCAACCTCTTCCTTGCGCTTGGAGATGCGGCTGCGCAATGCTTGCAACTGCACGGTGAGCTCACCATCGAGCTGATGCCACGCCGGCGAATGCCTCTCGATCAGCGCTGCCAGATAGGTCCCGGCCGCCTCGCGCATCGGCTTGGCCAGATCTTTGCGACTTAGTTGCTTCAGCAGGATGTGCATGCGGTTAAGATCGCTTGACCGCAGATACACGCCGGCACGCTCGTTCCCATCCAGGTCGAACCACGCGGTAGGATAATTGCCGGCTTCGCCACTAAGGTAAAACGACGAGCTGCTCGGGTTCACAACCCGCTGCACCATGGGGTCAAGTCCCATGACTTTGTAGTCGCTCAATTGATGGCGATTGGTAATGACGTGATGGGCGCCTCCGTTTGGGCTAGCGAAGAAGTCAGGCAAGCTGAAGGCCTCACTGGTTACGCCCGGACGATTATTCATGCCGTGATCGGACACGATCACCATCACGGTGTCCTTGGCAAGCGGCCCATTCTCGATCATGCTCCAGATGCGGCCTGCAAGCGAGTCGATGTGGTGAAGTACGTCCGCGAGTGCGTCGAGCTGGTTTGTCAGATGACCTTCATGATCGATGTCGCCGTCGTAGTAATCCGCATACATCACCTGTGGATTTGCGAGCGCTTTCCGCACCTCAGCCTCCGTTTGTTGCCCCAAGAGCGCGCCCAGGCTGGTGGGCCCTACACTCTCTACCGGAGCAAGGAACAGCTGGACTTTGAGGCGCCGCTTGAGCACCGATCGCAAGGTGGTCCAGCGAACGCCGCGTCCGAAAAGCTGGAATGACTGATATTCGCGTTGGTACGGGAAGGAATCGATCAGCAAGGGCAAGCCGGCGCGGTCAAGAACCTCTACGCCCGGCATGTCTACTTCCTTCAAGCGCGCGTAGTTCAGGTAGAAGGGGAAGAAGTTGAGGTAGTCGTAAATCCGGCCGGTATAACGGTCGTATTCCACGTTGCCTCGAATCACCGCTGACCTGCCAGTCTCAAGCATCGACCAAGAGGGCGCCGATAAGCTAATTCCGCGTACGTAGAAGTTTCGGAACACAGTCCCGTTGTCCCAGAAGATATGTTTGATCCATGGCAGGCGCGACTGACCTGTATATACATCGCGCTCCTGGATCAGCTTGTCGAGCAGATCGGCGTTGAGTCCGTCCACCATCAGGACGACCAGGCGTTTGGCTGCCGGCTTCAAGCCCCCGGAATCAGAGCGCGCTTGGGCCTGCAGAGAGACCCATGCAAGCAGAGAGGTAAGTAAAGCTCGCCGGATCACCGACTGGAGCCTGTCACGATGGCGGGCGGAATAGCCGCGGTTTCCGTGGCAGGCTGAGACCGCTGTGCACCAAGCGCGACCAAAGTGTCGCGGCAGTCTGCAACGATAACGGAATCCTTAGTCAGCTGTTCTATGCGTGTGACGGTGCGAAGGGCATTAGCCTGCAGCAAAGGGGCGTGGACAGAGCCAAGCAGTTCGCGCATCTCGCGTAGAGAATTCTGGATACGAAGCGAATCGTAGGCGATTTCCGGCGTTCCGTTCGCGGTGTAGTGGTCCAGCAGGTAGAGCTGCAACGCAAACCGCCGCTCCCGGTCTAGTTCCGCCAAGCTGAGCTGATTATCGGGCGCACGCTTGGTGTACCTACCCAAAGTGACCAGATGGAAGAGATCCTGACGCACACGTACCTTCAGTGGTTCTCCGAACACGGCCATTTCGGCACGCCGGTCCTGCCGGAGCCGCTGCATCAAGGGCGATCCGTCCTCCATCTGCGCCATCAGCATCTGATAGCGCTCCTCGGCAATGGCTTCGGATCGCGGGTCGGCCACATCCAAGGGGTTCACGGCGATCGGGGCAGAACGCCGTGCCAGCTCCGCTCGTAACGCTTCCGGCAACTCGCGGTCGAGAGCCAGATGCGCACGGAACTGGGCATAGCAATCGAGGCGCTCGGCTTGGCGCATGGCAGTGCCATGACGGCTGGCAACAACGTTATAGGCCATGCTGCCCGCATAGAAGTACCAGTTTCCGAGCCGCGATAGGCCGGCAATGCCCGAGGTGAGCTGTGCGATCGACCGCTCCGTCATCTCATGCCGCTTCACGTGAAGACGGTCGCGGAAATCAATCAACAACAATGGCAGATTGGCATAGTTGAGGCTGTATAGCGCCAGTGGAATCATGGCCACCGACTGGCCCGGTTCGCCATTCGTCAGCATCCGCCCGCTTGCATCCAGCGTGCGCGTCAGGCGGATGCCTGTCCACGCCGCGATGCGTTTGTCGGTATAGGGATCGCGAATGTTGAGCAGCTTGTAAATTGGTCCCGTCCGAAAACCGGCTGCAGGCTGCCTCACCTCGGGAGCGTAGAGCAGCATTGCATACTGCTCCTGTGCGCTGCCGATCGTCAGCGGTTCGAAGTACAAGCCTGTCTTTTCTGCCAGGAGACGGAGCATCTCCCAATTCCGGCTCCGCATACGTTCTTCGGTCCAGCTGCTCTCGTCGCCAAAGCGGGTCGCATGCTGTGTATCGACCAATCCACCCATCAGGTCCTTCTGCAGCTGCAGCCGCGCGATTAAGGTGCTGCGCTGCACTTCCGTAAGTCCCGGTTTCTCGCTGCCCCCCGTCGTGTCCGCCACCGGCGCATTGCGGAGATAGCTTAAGGCGAGTTCCAGGCCAAAGCGCTCGTTATCGGCCTGATTGGCTTGGAAGTAGCGTGTAGAAGTTCGTGCCCAACTGTCGAGCGGATCAAGCGCCGCCCACTGAACCAAGCGGGCCGACATGCGGTGCATCGTCAGATATTGGGGAGCTGTCAGGTTGAGTTGGGGATGGAGGTCGCCGGAGTTGAGGTGACCGGAACTATGACCCAGGCTCCAAAAAAAGAACGGTACTGCCGACAGGAGACGGCGTCCTGTCCCAATATGGGGCGATCCCAACAGCCAGCTGTACATGAGCCGGTCGTTCTCGCCGTTTGCGTCTCCGAGCGTGTCGCGAAGCACGCTTAACAGAGGTCGTTCCACAGCCGTGTCGCCAAGGCTGCCACAATTGCGGCAAAACAGGGTTAATAATTCAGCCCCGTTGTAGGGGCCGGTGCTGCTCCAATAGAAGACAGGCTCGGACGAGACATTTGGCAGTTGCTTTGCTTGGGCCACGACTCCGTCGAGGAGCGAGCAAAGGATTAGAGCAGACAGCGCTAGGGACGGGCGCAAATGAAATCTCGAGGGCATCGACGGCAAACATGACAGCCTGCAATCGACAGGCCATTACAACGGCTCGAATACTAAGACGCGACTCAGGTTGGGAAAGGTTCCTCCCGAGCAGCGATAGGAGAGAGGGTGCTGCTTCAGGCGCTCGGTTTTGGGCGCGTCGGCGTAGGCGTTCCGCCCAAGACACGTTGAAAAAACTGCTTCCAACGCCACTTGCGTTCCTGGCATTCGTCGGCCGGCGCGAAGCCAAGACTCTCGTCGCTCCGCTGTACAGATAGCGAGGCAGGGTCGGACCCCGGTGCCCGTACATTAACGGTTAGAAATTTGCGGCAGCTGTCGGTGGAAGCTACCGTCCAAGCACCTTTCGATGACTTACCGCGGCCCCAGTCCTGCATGAATCGATCGAAGGGGTAGTTGGGACAAGGATGCTGGTCGGTGCATCCCCAAAGCCGATACGCCCCTTGATAATCCTGCGTATTGACAAGCTGAAGGAACTCGTCGGCCCTGTGTTTTTCGCTTCGATCCTTCAGGAGAAAGTAGCCGAAGATCCCCAAGACGATCAAACCCCCGACTGTCCAGAGGGATGCTTTGATAATGAGTTCACGGCGTCGATCTCCCTCGCCGTAGTGCTGGAGATACGCTCCCATAATTTGAAAGTAGCGCAAAGTGGAGGCCGCGACGAGGCTCCGCCGCGGTCAACTACTTCGCCGGGTAGGCTTTATCGTAGGCAGCCGTGGCTTCGGCGGTGATGTCCAGCGCAGGACGGAAGTACAGGGTGTTGGTGACATCGACCACGACGTCGAGGTTCTTAGCTTCCGCAATCCGCTTGACGACTTCCGTCATCTGTCGGCCAGCGCGATTCAGCACATCCTGACGTTCGTTGGTGACGTCGGCCTGCAGGTCCTCAGAGAGCCGCTGCAATTCCTTCTGCCGTTGCGTACCCTGCGCCCGCAGATCGGCTTCACGATCGGGCGGCAGATTCGGTTGGTTCAGTTGTTGCTGGATGGTCTGCAACTGTGTTTGCAGCCGGGTCACTGCATCAGTGCGTGGGCGATACTTGGCTTCCAGCGTGGTTTGGGCTTTGCGAATCTCGGCCGTGTCGGCAACCGCCTTTTGGGCGTTGATGATGCCAACTTTGGACGAGCCTGCTTGCGACCAGAGCGAGACAGGACAGCAGCACAGCACGGCTGCCAAGGGGAGAGCACCGCAGAGATGCCTGCGGAAAGGTACTTTGAGCATCTGAATAAAGTTTGATCTTAACGAATACGTCCTTCGGGACCAATGGTCAGGAGCCGATCGCGCCAGTGAACACGACGGCTGGCATAGGAAGTGCACCAGATGGCGAAGGCATACCAGTCCCACAGAGGAGCGGCCCAAAAGAGCCTCCGAGCGGCGTTGCTGCGCAGCAGGAGCACACCGGAGACAAAGGCAGAGGCCGAGCGTAAGGCCCATAGAGCCAAGGCAGAACGGCGCGCGCCGGCAAGGGCCAGCGCGAGCGCAAACACGCCGGCATGGGTTAAGGGTAGACCCGCATGTCCGCCCGCCTTGGAGGCGCGAATGGTTCGCGCCCATCGTAACTGGTGGCGCCAGATACCGGCCCAGGTGTCGTCGCTTAAGGCGGTCTCGACCACATAGGTCGACATCTCCGCTCGTTTGCCTGAGCCGGCCGTCAGGCTGCGGGCGAGATGGTAATCGTCGGCGATGTAGTCCTTTAGAGAATCGAAGCCTCCGGCCGCCGCAAGTTCATCGGCTCGGAAAGCCAGGGTGGAGCCGAAACCGAACTCACGTACGCCTACCAGAGTGGCTACCAACGCGCTGGGTATAAAATCTGTTGCGATCCCTAGAGCTTCCCATGTGGACGGGACGTTATGCGCCAGCGCGCGATAGGGGCAGGTGACAACGCCTACGGTGGGATCGGCTAAGGGCGCCGTCACCCTCCGCAGGTAATCCGGTCCTACCCGGATATCGCTGTCGTTTACGACCCAGATCGGGTATTGCGCCCGCCGGGCCAGGGCAGCAAGAACACCGACCTTTCCATTGGCCGCATCCTCACCGCCGACTACCAGATGGATGTGTGTGCCAGGGAAGTCGCGCTGAAGCTGCCGGACAGCAGCAGCGGCAGGATCGTGCGAATCGGAAATTCCAAACAGCAGTTCATAGGGCCGGTAGTTCTGTTCTGCCTGTGAACGGAACGCATCGAGGGTATTAGGATCGAGGCCGCGCAGCGGCTTGAGGACAGAAACACCGGGATAGAAGTTCCCGGAGGGTGACGGCGCTTGCGCAAACTTCGCGGCTGCCCGGCGCGTTCGGGACAACTGGCGCACGCCCGCCGCAAGAGCCAAGGCTTGATAGGCCGCTGGTGCAAGGAATAACAAAAGCCGGATCACGATCAACGTGCCAGCAAGATGACGCCGCCTGCCACCAGCAGCGTACCGGTGACACGGCGCTGGCCAATGTGTTCGCGCAGAACAAACTTTGCCAGCAGTGTTTCCAAAACAAATGTGGCCGCTGAAGCGGGCACCGCAAAGCTGAGCGGCGCAATCTGCACCAAGTACATGAAGGCAAAAAACGACAGGGTCATGCAGAAGATGGAGAGGATCAGCGGGCCGTTCCTCGCGATCCGCCCCACCAGCATGGCAAACGCGCGCGGGTGCACCTCACCTTCAGCGCCCGCCTTCATCTCACGGCTCTGCATCAAGTCACTTAAAACAGTGGCGACGACGATGATGCTGAGCAGCACCCACTTCATACCGGCGTGTTCCTGATCTCCGCGTGGTCCTGGACCGCTTCCATGTCAATTTCCTTTACACGCGTCTTGGCATCCGTGCTTCCGACGAAGATAGCGCCAGCAAAAATCAGGGTCACGCCGAGCCATTGATGAAGCTCGACAGTTTCATGGAGAAAGGTGACGCCCAAAACGGCCGCAAGTATATATCCGACGCTCGTCACTGGAAGAACGAAGCTGAGATCAGCCCAGCTCAGGAGTGTCATGCGAGACAGCAGCCAAGTAATCAGGAGCGCGATGCCACCGGCGACACCCGGATGCAGCATGGGCCGAACGAAACTGAGCGGGTCGGCAAGGTTCACCGAGGCAGCATGGCGCATACCCCAGGCAAGCAGGAGATTGCCGAAGGAATTCAGCAACACCGTCAGGAGCACCAGCAGCAATGTGCGGGTGCGGGTTGCTCGATGAACGGCTAGTCTCCGGTGCTGAGCACGGCCTGCGACTCTTTGGCCTTGTGCTGCTCCTTAACGAACTGTTTCCGCTTAGAACGTAGAGCCAGGTACTCGCGCGCTTCCTTATACAGGCGGCGGCGCTCCTCGTTGTTGAAGATTGCTTTACGGACCAGACGGAAGGCGACGCGCGGCCGGAAATAAAACTCACCGTAAAAGCGCTCTACCCAATCCACCAGCTCGCCTTTGTCCAGGCCGGGGTAGTTGTAGTTAGGTAGCTGATGGCCGGCTTCGTCGGTCATCTTGGCGTCGATCGTGATCAGACCGTTCTTTTCTACGTGATCGTAGAACTCGGTTCCAGGGTAAGGATGACCGATGGAAACCTGGATAGTTTCCACATCCAATTCTTTGGCGAAATCGATGCTCTTGCGGATCGTTTCGCGACTTTCGCCGGGCAAGCCAACGATGAAGTCGCCGTGGATGATGAGGCCCAGTTTCTTGCAGTTGGCGGTGAAGCGGCGGGCCATATCGATAGTGGCGCCCTTCTTGATGTTCTTCAGGATCTGCGGATCGCCCGACTCATAGCCCACGATCAACAGCCGGCAGCCGGCCTCCTTCATGGCCTTGAGCGTTTCGTAGTCGGTGGTGACGCGCGACGTGCAGCTCCAGGTGAAGTTCAGCTTCTTGAGCTTGGCGCACAGCTCAATAGTGCGGGCCTTCTGGTAATTGAAAGTGTCGTCATCAAAGAAGATCTCCTTCAGACCGGGGAAATTCTCTAGCGCATAGCGACACTCGTTGACGATGTCGTCTGACGAGCGCAGGCGCCAGCGATGACCTGAGTGCGTCTGGGGCCACAGGCAGAAGGTACATTGGGCCGGGCAACCACGGCTCGTGTAGAACGACAGGTAAGGATTCAGTAGAAAAGGAACGTTGTAGCGACGGAAGTCCAGATCGCGCTTGTAGACCTTTGTGACCCAAGGCAGCGCATCCAGGTCCTCAATCGGCGCTGTCTCCGGTGTGTGCACGAATCCGCCATTCTTGCGGAATACTACGCCTGGCAGTTCTTCAAGCGGTTTGCCCAAAGCAAAGTCCCGAATCTGGTAGTCGAACTCCTTCTTGACAATGAAGTCGATGGCGTTGGAGGCCCGCAGGCTTTCTTCGGGCTTAACCGTCACATGAGGACCGACAAATGCCACCTTCAGCTTCGGATTCGAGTCCTTCATCATCTCGGCGATTTTGACGTCGACATGAAAGCCGGGTGTCGAGGTGAACAGCACCAGCAATTCGTAATCGGCACCCACAGCGACTGTCTGATCGATGGAGATCTTATGCGGAGGGGCATCTAATACGCGGCTGTCGGGGATCATGCCTGCCGGATAGCAAAGCCATACCGGATACCAGTACGACTCGATCTCGCGGGAGGCCGGCCAGCGCGAACTTGCGCCGCCATCGAACCCCTCGAATGACGGAGGATTCAGAAAAAGCGTTCTCATTTATCAGCGATCCAAAATAATCTGGCGACACTCATTGGGTGGCAAGTTCGTGAGAGGCTAGCGATGGTACGAAAGTGCTTGGGCGATAGCCGTTGGAGCTGGAGCCCAGGGAGCGTTCCGCGTTCGAATCCTCCGCAGCGAACTTCGAGTAGTTAACGTTTAGCTCTACCTTGCCAATAAGACGAGCATCTATTGTACTCATCATATAAGACGGAATAGATCTCCCGTCCTGAATAGCGAAGGCACGCTCAAAATCTACGCGTCGAAAAAAGATGCTCGGGTTCTTTACAAGGCGCCCCTTTTCTAGCAGCGGCAAATAGCTCCGTGTGTCCAGCCACAGTTCACCCTTGAATAAACCGACCCGCTTCTTCTTAGGCGTAAGTTGAAAAACATAGGCAGGTACGTTAGCTTGTGTCTGCTTTCGACCCTTGTACTTAAACTTGTAGTTGTCCGGTGTGATTGCCAGGGAAGTATCACCCTGGCTTTGCTGCTCGGCCTGTAGATAGCGGGTGATCACTTGGCTTTTCACCGTGTTGTCGCCCTGAAAACTGAGTACCCGGTAAGTGATTTGCCCTACCTTCGAGATTTTGCGCAGCGCCTTTAATGTCCCGTTTTCTTTCAATTTCGGAACATTTGCTTCGATATCGACCTGCATCGAAATCCCGCGTAACCCCTCTGAGTGCTCCTGGGTCGCCTGCAAGTAATGACCCAAAATCGCACTCATGCGAGGGTCATCCTGCCCCGGCGGGTCCGTGTCAGCTGCTTGCAAACCGGAAAACTCACCAGAAAAAAGAAGAAAAAGCACCACCAAAACTGGGGTTATCGGTTTCAAAGCGAGTCCGTACCCATGCCACCGCACAGGTACCTTAAGTTCCCTCATAGTAGCAGAAAAGGAAGCTTTCCCTTCCTTGGATGTAGCTGCTCCCGCGATGTTGCACGGGAACTCTGCTTTAGCCCTTCCACTCCAACGACCGTATACGACCATTGCTGAAGACACTGCGTTTGTGTTCCACGGCTAAGTAGCCGGCGCGTCGACTCCAGCCCATAGATTCCAGGTACTCAGATCTGCGCAGCCGCAGGATTTCAGATAACAGAACAACTGTGTTCGGTAGGCGGCGTGGCCGCCTAGCACTAACCTGACAATGTGCGCACCGCGGGATGCTCTTTGGCCAAACATATCGACCTGGGTGTGGAAATCGTCGTCGGTCCAGGAACCGAATTCTTTTTCGTAGAACTGGGACTGCCCAGCCAGCGACTCAAGAAGCGCGTCGAAGCCAACCGCCACGGTTGTCTTCTGCGCCGCTCCCCACGCTTCAGCATCGAACTTGCCGTTCTTTATGTTAGCTATCAGTTCAGGCCCCATGATGTTCAAATATTGCAATAACTCAAGCGTCGTGCGCTGATTCTCGGTGGGTTTGTAGCCAAGTTTAATCGGGTCAATCTTCCCGGCTAGGTGAGTGAGTATTTTGACTTCGTGCTGCAGAGAACTGATGAGCTCCTCTTTGCTGAGTACCATGGTATGGCCATGTTAACAAGCACTTTCCGGCGAATAGGTCTGGCTCGGGGCAGTTGCATATGCTGTACCACGAGCCGTCATTTGCCTAGTGCAGAAGATCAGCCGCCTAAAGTCGCCTGATCGGAAACCAAGATTGCCGCCCGAGATCGACAGAAGATCGCCGCTGCGATCGGCGTTTCCCGGTACTTATCCGTCTGCCGTTGAATAAAGCTCGTCGGACCAGGGATTTGCGGCCACTTCAGAAGATTGATAGCCGGTTGTTC
>JAVHMZ010515488.1:0-15853 GCA_034782995.1 Amazona versicolor
AGGTTCAAGAGAAGCCGTTTCTGCCAATACGGCTCGGCGGGGTTGATAGCACGCCGGATCGGGCCGATGGCTCCGAATGTGTATACGACCGCATCGGCGAGCATTAACAACGCTACCGCGAACCATATCCAGCTTTTCATGCGATTCGAAGCAAACATGATGCTGCCCCCTTTTGTGCAAAGAGAAATCGTCTACGTCACTCAGATGATATTCTAGCAATGCTAGATAGTCAAGCAGCAGGATAATTGACGGTCTTGCTGCTCAAAGCTCTGGCGCAGGTTGGTGGAGCTGTGGCTGTTCTCGATGGGTGGCTGGCGAGATGACGAACGAACTTCCTAGACGTGAGTTGATGATTAGCAGATTCGCCCGAACGCCGAAGCTGTGGGCGAGATCACTTTGGCGAGAAGCGCGCTAGTGGTATATGCAGTCAACAATTTGTCCTCGCAAACCATCTGGCATCCTCGCCAACAGATTCGTTCAGGATTTCGTGCTCAGCGTACCGAAAAGAAGGCGCGGCGCTGATCGCCTCCTCTTTAGTCAGAGAGACGGCCCAAATTAACGAGGCAACAACGATGCCGCGGGCTTCTCCTTCGAGATCAGGCTTTCAACACTTATCTCAGGGCTGCTGGTGTTACACCAAAGGCGTTCCACGCGGCAGCGGCAGCGTGGATGCTTTTCGCTATTTCTGATACTAAGAGACGCTCCCCGATGCAACCTCAAACAGAGCAGAGATTTCTATGCCTCGAATCAAAGTACTCATCGTTGGCGCTGGCGTGAGTGGTCTTTGCTGGGTTCAAGCGCCCAACAACGCTCAGATGAAACTGGAAGTCTTTGAGAACGAGCTTGCGTCTAAAGCTTTACGCGGCTCCACTTACTCCTGTCTTTCTGAGAGCCGTTGGCGGAATCGCAGAGATTCTTGCGCACAGGTGCGCGAACAACTAGTTTGCAGGATTAAGCAAAGCTAGTCAGCTTGGGAAATCGAAACTACGTTGACAACAAAGACTATTCGCGTCTTCGGCGTCTACGGAAAGCGATGCAGTTCTCTTTTCCTTTCAAGGGCCTGCTTCGAAGGCTCTGTTAATGGAGCAGAAACGGAGCAGGGCTGCCGGGTGGGTTTGCGGGTCAGCGTGCTACGTGCGAACGGTAGTCTGATTTTGATAATCTCAACTGGCCCCTTTTGATCATTTGAAGTGGCCCACCCTAACTGACACATTCGACTAGGCTAAACAGCGGTAAGGCGCTGGAGGCGGCCGGATGGGAAGGAAAAGGGCGACGGTGGAGTTATTCGAATCGATCCGGCGGGAGTACGAACACGGAGTCGGAACAGTGAAGGGCGTAGCACGGGAATTGGGGGTGCACCGGCGATTAGTGCGGGAAGCATTGGCCGACGCAGTACCGCGAGCGAAGCGGAAGCCAGAACGGGGACGACCGGCAGTGGGGCCGGTGATGGAGTTTATAGATACCGTCCTCCGTGCGGATCGGAAAGCACCGCGGAAGCAACGGCACACGGCTCATCGGATTTATGGGCGGATACGAGAAGAGATGCCGGGCCACGAGGTATCGGAATCAAGCATCCGCCGGTATGTGAGGGAGCGGAAGGAAGAACTGGGAGTGAGCGAGCGAGAGACATTCGTGCCGCAGAGTTACCGGTGGGGAGTGGAAGCGCAGGTTGACTGGTATCAGGCGCAGGCGATCATCGCCGGAGAGCAACGCGTGCTGCAAGTGTTCTCGATGCGAAGCATGGCGAGCGGTGCAGCATTTCACCGGGCTTACTTGCGAGCCACGCAACAAGCGTTTCTGGAAGCGCACGAAGAAGCGTTTGCTTATTTCGGAGGAGTATTCCGGCAACTACGGTTTGACAATCTGACTTCAGCGGTGAAGAGGATTCTGCGCGGACACCGGCGCGAAGAGACAACCAGGTTCATTGCATTCCGATCGCATTGGGGCTTTGCCAGTGAGTTCTGCAATCCCGCCGCAGGCCATGAGAAAGGAGGTGTCGAGGGAGAAGCCGGATACTTCCGGCGCAATCACTGGGTGCCGGTACCGGAAGCGGCAGATCTGCGGGAGCTCAACCAACAACTGCTGCGGTTCTGTCAGGAGGATGAAGCACGGCGCATCGCAGGTCATGAGTTGACGATCGGAGCGCGCGTTTTGCAGGAGCGGGAACATCTGTTGCCGCTGGCAACGGAACGGTTTGACTTAGCCGAGATCAGTTTCCCCACCGTGGACAGCTCGGGATGTGTCCGGGTGCGAACGAATGCCTATTCGGTTCGGTTGCGAGCGGGACAAACGGTGCAGGCGAAAGTGTACTCCAATGTAGTCGAGCTTTGGCACGAGAATCTCTTAGTCGGGCGGCATGAGCGCAACTACGGAAAGCAGCAACAGGTTCTGGATCTGGAACATTACCTGGACGTGCTGGAGCGCAAGCCGGGCGCGTTAGCTGGATCCAAGCCATTGGAACAATGTCGCAGGGCGGGCCAGTGGCCAGCCATTTACGACCGCTTCTGGGAAGGGCTGATGCGGCGGTATGGAAAACAGCAGGGCACGCGCGAGATGATCGCGATCATTAAGCTCGACCGCATGCATGGTTCAGTGAAGTTGAAGCAGGCCATCGAATCGGCGATGGATCTGGGATGTCATCACCTTGCCGCGGTGGAATATCTGCTCACGGCAGACCGCTTGTCGCGGACGGTTCCGGAGATGGTTGAAATTGGGTTGTTAGATCGATATGAAAGACCGCTGCCGGTGATGACGGGCTACGATCAGTTGCTCGACCAGGCGGTGACCGCATGAATGCAGCACCGGTCAGCCTTGAGTTGCAGCATGCGGCCGTGAAGCAACATTGCAAGATTCTGCGGATGCCGGCCATGTCTGCACAGTTTTCCACGATGGCCGAACAAGCCGTACGTGGACGGCAGACTCATGTCGGGTATCTGGAAGCGCTGCTTGCCGCGGAGTTGGAAGAACGGGAAAAGAACACCGTTGAAAGGCGCATTCGGGAAGCCCGGCTTCCGAAAGTGAAGACCCTGGAGGAGTTCGACTTCGCGCAAGCTCCGAAGGTCTCCGCCGCTCAGATGCGCGATCTGGCCGACGGTGGATACATCGAACGGGCCGAACCCATCCTGTTGATTGGCGATTGCGGAACCGGAAAAACTCACCTGTTGAGTGGGTTGTGTGTCGCCGCTTGCCGGCAGAAACGGCGCGTTCGGTTTACGACCGCGGCTGCATTAGTAAACGAACTGGTCGAAGCCAAGCACCAAGTAAACCTGCGCCGTGTGTTGGCTCGCTGGGCGCGGTATGAACTGATCGCAATCGACGAAGTCGGATACGTTCCTATGGCGGACTTGGGAGCTGAGTTTCTCTTTCAGATCATCGCCGAACGGGCGGAGAAAGCGGCTGTCATTCTTACGACCAACCTGCCGTTCTCGGAATGGACGCAGGTGATTCCCAATGCGCGATTGTGCAAGGCTCTCTTGGACCGGATCACCGATCGCGCGCATATCATTGAAACCGGAACCGACTCTTATCGATTCCGCCGGACTATCGAGAAACGAAAGAAAAAGGACTAGAACCACAGAAAGGAAAGGCAGCAAGAGGCCTCGTTTGCGTGAACGGGAAATGAATTAAATAGGGTGGGCCAGTTCAAATGATCAAAGTGGGCCACGCGGAGTTGTCAAACCCAGCCGTACTCCTCGTCGGTGAGGAATCCCTGGCGAACATTTGTCTCGGCCACCATGGGAAAGTACGGAATGGTGTTAATCTTCGGCGGCGTGCATTTCCGTCCGAGGTTAAACGCGGTTCGAAGCATCGAAAGTTCGCGATTGCATGTCGAGTCGCTCTTCCCTTCCGCCACACGCTGGCGACGGTATTCCTTCAGGACTGCGGTAGTCACGTTTGCAGCTCTGCGGTGTCCAAAGAACGGTCTGATACTGGCCTCGACCACGAAGCGCCAGATCTTTTCCGTCGAAGCTTTGATGTTGGCCTTCGCGTGTTCGAGGAGATCGTCAAGCAATTCGCCGCATGTGACGTTGACCGTCACCGCATCGCCGAGTTCGCCCCGAGACTTCTTACCGAGAATCTGGTCCCGAAGCCGTTTCGCGTCCTGAACATTCGCGGATCGCGAAGACCGGACTACCTGCTGCCCGTCAACGTAGTAGGACAGATACCAGATGCGCCCGCGCTTGAAGATCGTGCCCGCGCCGTATGTCGCCTTGCCCATGATGGCATTGTAAACCCAAACCGTTAACACACACCGTTAACAGTCCGGGCAGAAAAAAGCCGCTCCAGACCGGAGCGGCTCGTAACTTATTGATTTATTTGGTGCGGAGAGGGGGACTTGAACCCCCACGAGATTGCTCCCGCTAGCACCTCAAGCTAGTGCGTCTGCCAATTCCGCCACCTCCGCAGAGGAATCTCTTGTGATTGTATCTACTTCTTCGGCGCGGTGGGCGTGCTTGGGACCGTCACCGGTTTCGGCGTCGCGGGCGAAGCCTTCTTCCCCGGAGTCGCTGTTGTCGAGCTCTGGCTTACCGGTTTGCGATCGAGAATCGAGTTGCTCGAATTTGTTCCCCTCTGCGCGACAATCGATAACGACATCGACGTCAGCATAAACACGATCGCTGAAACCGTGGTGGCCTTCGAGAGCAGCGTGGCCGAGCCGCGCGGACCAAATGCCGTTTGGGATCCCATCGCGCCGAAAGCGCCTGCGAGATCGGCCGCCTTCCCGCTCTGCAGAAGCACAACAACAATCAGGAACAGGCACACCAGAACATGCACAATAGTAAGAAGAATTCCGACAATCACTCTGCTCATGTTAGCATCGCCAAGCTATACTTCTGTGTGTGAAAACGGGCTTTGTGCGCTTTCCGCATACCGTTGCCGCCGCCGGTTTGCTCGTCATCAGCGTGAGTATTTCCGCACAGACGTGGCGGCCTCCGGTTGCTACTAAACAATTTCCAAACGGTTTACGTGTCGTTGTTTCCGAGGATCATTCTTCCCCAACTTTCGGAATCTGCGTGTCCTACGGCATCGGATTCCGGCTCGAACCGGAAGGACGGACCGGCTTCGCTCACTTGTTCGAACACATGATGTTTGAAGGTACTCCGGTCGCGCCGAAGGGAACCCTTGATCGCGTGATCGAAGGTGGCGGAGGTAATAATAACGGCGACACACGCTACGACTTCACCGAGTACATCGAGACCGCTCCAGTGTCTGCACTCGACCCCATTCTCTGGATCGAGGCCGACCGGATGAAGACGCTAGACTTCTCACCGGCGAATCTGGAAAATCAACGCAAAGTGGTCGAAGAGGAAGTGCGGGTGAACGTTCTCAACCAGCCGTATGGGTTGTTCTTCGGCATCGACCTTCCGGGCAAAGCCTTCGACACTTACCCGAACGCGCATAACTTTTACGGCGATTTCAAAGATCTGGACGCCGCGAAAATCGAGGATGTCCGCAAGTTTTACGAACAGTATTATTCGCCTAACAACGCCGTACTCGCCATCGTCGGAGATGTGCGGACCGACGAGATCTTTGCCAAAGTGGAAAAATACTTCGGCGGAATTCCTGCGCGTCCGGCGCCTCCGGCCGTGAAGTTTGACGAGAAAGCTCAAACTGCGGAGCGAAGAACGAAGCAAACCGATACGCTTGCAAAACTGCCAGCCATCGCGGTTGGCTATCGCATGCCCGCACATGGTTCTCCTGACGCTGTTGTGGCTGCTGTTACAGGCGAAATCTTACATAACGGACAAGCTTCGCGCTTTTATCAGTTCCTCGTGAAAGAGAAGCAAAAAGCAATTTCGGTGGATGGCGGCGTGAACTGGCCATTAGGGAATCCGTTTGAGTTCAAAGGACCGACGTTGATGACGTCGTTTATTGTCATGCCGGCTGGCATGACAGAAGATGCGATCGTGGGAGCATTCGACGAAGCAGTAGCGGATCTGATTGCACACGGTCCCAGCGATGCCGAGTTGAAAAGAACGCAAGCGAAAATGCGTTCGGACTGGTACGCGCAAATGGAAGTCCCCATCGAGCGTGCTTCCGTGCTATCCCACGCGATTCTTATCGACGGCAGCACTGACCGGGCGCTACGTACTCCCGAGGAGATTGCGCAAGTGACAACCAGGGATGTCCGTGCTTTCGCGGCAAAGTATCTGGTGAAAACAAATCGCACTTTAATTTACCGGGCGCCAGCCACTGGCGGCTCGTCCGCTGCCGGAGGGAGTCGATGAAAACGTTCAGTGTGATGTTGCTCGCCCCCTTGCTTGTGATCAGTGCAGTCGCCTTTGCGGCCGAGAAAGCGCCGCTTCCCAAAGAACTCCCCGCATATGGCGTTCTCAAGCCAGTGCCCCCACCAGCCGTCAAGCAGATTCGTCTCGACAATGGCCTCCCTGTTTGGCTTGTTCCAATTCACGGATTCCCTAAAGTCTCTTTCACCGTAGCCGTGCAGGGCGGCCGCTCGGCCGACGCGAAGGATTCTCCCGGTGTGGCCAACTTATTGGCGGCGTGCATCACGCAGGGAACGAAAACTCGCACCGCAAGGCAAATCGCGGAGCAATTGCAAGCCGCGGGCGGAGATCTCGGCGCGGATGCGTCTCAAGATTCCATTTTCGTTTCGACGAATGTTCTCGCGGAAAGCGCTGGCGCCGCGATCGCGGTTCTCGCCGACGTCGTTCAGAACCCCACCTTTGCCGATGCTGAAGTCGAATTAGCAAAGCGAAATGCTACCTCGAATCTGGAAGGCGAGGAAGCGCAGCCCGGCTTTTTGGCGCGGCGTGCCCTCTATCGCGCCCTCTTCGGCGAACATCCTTATGCCGAAATTTCTCCGACCCGCGAATCAATCTCCAAGACGTCGCCTCTCCTCTTGCGACAGCAGCATGCAAAGCTGTTTCGACCGGACCGGTCCATTCTCGTGGTGGTGGGCGACTTCGACGAAGAGCAGGCGACGGCTGCGATTCGGACCAGCTTTGGAACATGGGCCGCCGGGGAAGGGACAAACGCCTTCGAAATTGCCGCGCCTAAGCCTGCGGTATCGAAAGCGATCCTCTACGTCCCGCGCGCGAACTCCGTGCAAACCACGCTTCTGCTCGGAACAATCGGTCCCAAGCAATCCGATCCTGATTTTTATGCGGTAGAGCTTGCAAATGCCATGTTTGGAGGAATGTTCGGCTCGCGCCTCACCTCCAACATCCGTGAAGATAAAGGCTACACTTACTCTCCTTACTCGTTTCTCAGTCCTTTCAAGCAAGCCGGCTTGATCGTTGCGTCTGCCGACGTTCGCAACGCGGTCACAGGAGCGAGTTTCAACGAGATTAGCTATGAGCTCAACCGCATGGCCACAACGAGTCCGGCTCCTGACGAGCTTGAAAACGCGAAACGTTACCTGATCGGCTCTCTTGCTCTGCGACTGCAGTCGAGGAGTTCCATTGGTCGTGCTCTAGCGAATCTCTGGGTGCAATCTCTTCCACCCGAAGAGCTCGGTCTCGAGGGTACAAAGATTGAACAAACATCGGCGAAAGACGTCGAAACCGCTAGCCGGCGGTATTTTCCCGCGTGGCGCATGACTATGGTGGCGGTCGGTGAAGAGCGGGTTATCAAGGACGAGCTGGAGCCGCTCGGTTTGGAGTTCCGAAAGGCTGAGTAAGCTGCCTGTGTGGAGAGTAGAATAGCGGCATGGAACTGGCGGTTATCGCAGGACTTCTTGCCGTGGTCATCGCGATCATGGTCCTGAACCGGAGCGCGGGTTGAACTCCCGCCCAGCCCCGTCGTGGACAGGGCAAGAGTTGTTCCTCCACTATGGACGCGCCCAAAAGCCCGCATTCTTCAAATGAGCGTTGATTGGAGACTTCTCGCGCAAGCTCGCGCTTCCGGCCTGACTGACGAACAGCTCACCCGCGTTGGGCCAACCCTCACCGCAATGAAAGATTCTCTCGACCAAATGGCCCGTAAGCTCGCGTTTGAAACTGAGCCCGCTTTCGTTCTTTCTGAAGAATCGCTAATTGGCAAATGACAATTACGGACGCGGTGGGTAATCTGCGCGCCGGAAGAGTGTCCAGTGTCGAATTAGTCAGCGACGCCCTGACCGCGATCGATAAAGCCCAACCCACGCTGAACGCGTTTGTCACCGTTCTGCCCGAGAGCGCCCTCGCGCGTGCTCGCGATCTCGATCAGCGGCGTGCGTCCGGCGAGCGCTGCGGTCCGCTTTGCGGCATTCCCATCGCCTTGAAAGATGTCTTTTGCACAGCCGGCGTTCGCACCACGTGCGGCTCGAAACTGTTCGAGCACCACACTCCCGCTCACGATTCCGCGATCGGGGAACGGCTGACCGAGGCTGGCGCCGTACTTGTTGGAAAAACCGGTTTACATGAACTCGCTTATGGAGTGACATCACAAAACCCGCACTTCGGGCCGATTTACAACCCGTGGAATCCCTCGCGCATCCCAGGAGGGTCGAGCGGCGGATCGGGCTCTGCGGTAGCCGCTGGTCTCGTATTCGCGGCGATGGGCACGGACACCGGCGGGTCAATCCGGATTCCGGCCGCCTTCTGCGGAACGGTCGGCCTGAAACCCACTTCGGGCCGCGTGAGCCGTTTCGGTGTCCTCCCGCTCGACTATACGCTGGACCACGTCGGTCCTTTAACCCGATCCGTTTCGGATGCAGCTTTGATTCTCTCCGTGATTGCCGGCCATGACCGTCGCGACGCGACATCTTCCTCGCGCGCGGTTGACGATTACACAATCCACTCCGATTACTCGCTCCGCGGATTGCGTTGCGGTTGGCCGCAAAATTTTTTCCTTGACCAGATCGAAAGTGACGTGCGGAACGCCATTGAACAGGTTGGCCGATTGATCGAAGGAGCCGGAGCTGTGATGACGCCGGTAGATATTCCGGACATCGCTGCCGTTAACTTGATCGGACGGATCATCCTGATGTGCGAAGCAGCCGCGCTTTTTGAACATCACCCGAAGTCGCCGCATCTGTTTGGAAACGACGTACGTCTGCTGCTTGAACAAGGACGTCTTCTTTCGGCCACCGACTACATCAACGCGCAGCGGGTCCGGCGGGTCCAGCAGCGCGAGTTCGCGTCCATTTGGAATCAGATCGATTTTCTGATCACACCGTCAGCGCCCGTCGTCGCGCCGCCGGTTACCGCGCAATCGATTCGATGGAACGATGGCGACGAAGACGTGCGCGTGGCGTCCACGCGCTTCGCGCGCGCTTTCAACGTTCTAGGCCTGCCGGCCATCTCGATTCCTTGTGGATTCGACCGGACCGGATTACCAATTGGCGTCCAGATCGTGACCAAAGCCTGGACCGAATCACAACTGCTTAATGTCGCCGCGGTTATCGAAAGAACGCTCGAACTGGGTGAGTTGATCGCATCACAGAGACCTGACTAAGTGGATCGGGAACCTCGTTATCATGTATCACTCCGGCTTCAAAACGTTCCCGATTAGGTCACATCCGAAACAAGATGAAGATTACCCAAGTCGAAGCGATTTATCTCCGGCTTCCCCAAGTCAAGGAGCTCTGCGATAGCGGGCAGGACGCGTTAATCGTTAAGGTGCATACCGATGCCGGCATTTCGGGAATCGGGGAAGTCGATTCCAGCCCGATGGCCGTCAAAGGCGCGATCGACGGTCCTTTCTCCCATACGACCGCTTCCGGTCTCGCCCACATCGTAATCGGCGAGGATCCCTTCGAAACCGAGAAGATCTGGCACAAGATGTACCGCGCCAATATCTACGGCGGCCGATCCGGCGCAGCGTTCCACGCCATGAGTGGCATCGATATCGCACTTTGGGACATCAAGGGCAAAGCGCTCGGGCTACCCATTTGGAAGTTACTGGGAGGCGGATTCCACAAAAAGATCCGCTGCTACGCAAGTTCTCTCTTCGGGCCAACTCCCGAAGTCACGGGCGACCTTGCTCGCAAGTATCGCGACGCCGGTTTCACCGCCGTAAAATTCGGCTGGGACCCGATGGGCCAGGACGCTCAAACCGACGTTGCCCTCGTGCGCGAAGCTCGGAAGGGGCTCGGCGATGCCGATCTTATGATTGACGCCGGACTCGTGTGGGATGCCAAAACAGCCATTCAGCGAGCTCGTGCTTTCTCCGAATTCAATCCGTTCTGGCTGGAAGAACCGCTTCGCCCTGACGATTACGAAGGCTATCGCAAACTCACGGCGGCAACCGAGCTCCGCATAGCAGCAGGCGAAGAGGAAAGCGGCCGCGCCTCTTTTATCGAACTGATGGATCGCGGCCGCATCGATGTCGTCCAGGTCGACCTTACACGATGCGGCGGATTTACCGAAGCCATGAAGATCGCGGCGCTCGCATGGGATCGCGGCCTACCCGTCGCCAATCACGGCTTCACCACATACATCAACGTCACCGCGGCTCTACACTGGCTCAATTCCGTACCCAACGCGCTCATTTGCGAATTTGTCGCCGAAACCGATACGCTGCTGCGCGAGTCGATTACCCGCCAGCCGATCCGCGCGAAAGAAGGTTATCTCGATATGCCCCAAGAACCCGGTCTCGGGATTGACTTGAACGAAGAGGCGATCCTTCGATACCGCGCCGCCTAATCCCTATTCCACGATCGTCAGTTTCCGCAGCCGCTCCAATTGCTTGCGCGCTTGCGCCGCCCACGAGCTCGTTCCATCCGACTTCAGGTAGGCCTTCCAATGCCGCACTGCGCGCATAGTGTCGCCCGCGCGCTCCGCAATCAAGGCCAGGTTGAAGTGGGCATCTGCGTACTCCGGGTTCAATTGCAGCGCGATCTCATAATGCTCTCGCGCCGGCTCGCTCTGCCCTAGTTCGTCGAAGACATTCCCCAGATTGAAGTGCGCCAGCGGATACTTGGGATCCGCCTCGAGCGCCCGTTGATAATAAACTGCCGCTTCGCGCAACTTCCGCGCCCGGAACGCGATCGTTCCGAGATTCACCAACGCACCAGCCGCTTGTGGGTTAATCTCAATCGCTTTGCGATACGCATCAAGCGCCTGATCCGCCGGTGCTCCCGTCTCCTCCAGCGTCAAACCCTTCTGAAACCACTGCTCGGCTTCCGCCTCTACCGCCATTTCCTGCTTTGCCGTCGGCGCCATTGTCCGTACCGCCGGAATTTCCGAGGCTTCGAAATCGAACAGCAGTTGACCGCTGATTGCTTCCATGCGCTGCCCTGCAATTTGCACAGCGATCGTCTTCCCATCGGAAACAATCCGCAATTCATTTAGCGGTTGCTCCACGCCCGTGAGCTTCTGCTTCAGTGACGCAATCGCACGCCCGATCTGCCTGGCCGGAATCCGGCTTTCGGCTAGCTTCTGCAGTGCCCGCAGCGCCAGCAGATCTTTGAACGAAAAGGTGTCCGCCACCGCGATGAGTCCCTGCCGCTCCCAGCTCCGCAAGGTCCGCGCACTCACGTTCAGCATGCGCCGCACATCCTCGCGCGAGAACTCACCGCTTCGCTGCGAACCGAGCTCCGGCGAAGTCCCATGTGCGAGCACGCCGAAAGTTTAGCAAGTCGGCGCACGTTATGATGACCGGAAAAGCATTTGACCCGCTATCTTGCTGTCCTGGCCGGCGGCGCGGCCGGATCCCTCCTGCGCTACGTGCTCGGAGTGGCCATGACCAGCCGTTACCCGGGCCGCTTTCCTCTCGCCACTTGCGTGATCAACGTGACCGGATCATTTCTGATCGGCCTTGTCATGACACTGCTACCCGAGCGCAGCGCCATCATTCTCCGCCCGTTAATCGTCACCGGGTTCCTTGGTGGATACACCACGTTCTCTGCATTTGAATGGGAAGCGTACGCCTCGCCCCGCGGGATTGCGTTTCTTTACGTGACGGCGAGTGTGCTCGGTGGCTTAGGGGCTTGCTGGGGAGGAGCGCGGCTCGCGCGGTACATTGGCCATTAGGAGCGTCCCCGCCAGCAGCACCAGCATTGACAGCGTTCAAGCTAAATGCGATCCGCTATCCTTGGCGTGAGGAGAACCTCATGACGCGTTCCCGGCGGGATTTCCTCCGCTCCACCGCCGTAACTGCCGCCGCTGTCCCCTCTGCGCTCGCCGGAGATGCCGCACGCAACGGACAGATACCCAATCGCACGCTCGGCCGCACCGGCGCGCAAGTTTCCATTCTCGCCTTCGGATGCGGCAGCCGCTTCCTTCAATACAAGAAGGAGGACGACGCTCTTGCTGCTCTGAACCTGGCTCTCGACCGCAGCATCACTTACGTTGACACCGCTTACGGCTATGGCGATGGTCTGAGCGAAGAGCGCGTCGGCAAGGTTATGAAGCACCGGCGTCGCGGAGTCTGGCTCGCCACCAAGGTTCTCAAGCGCAACGGCGACGAGGCTATGCGCATCATCGAAGGCAGCTTGAAGCGCCTACAAACCGATCACCTCGACCTCATTCACGTCCACAGCCTGACTACAGCCGATGACCTTCGCCAGATTGAAGCGAAGGATGGCGTACTCGCGCGGCTTTACCAGCTTCGCGATCAAAAGGTCACGCGCGCTATCGGTATCACCAGCCACACCGATCCCGAAGTCCTACGGACCGCTCTTGAACGAAACGACTTCGACTGCACGCAGATGGCGCTTAACGCCGCCCGCGCCGGCATGACGCGCCCAGACGGCGGATTCGGTCTGACCGCGCTTCCGCAAAGCTTCGAATCCGTCGCGCTCCCTGTCGCGAAGCGCAAGAATATGGGCGTCATTGCCATGAAGGTCTTCGCGCAAGAGGCTCTCTCGAATGAAGCGCCGGCCGAAGAACTGATCCGTTTTGCGCTCACTCTTCCAGTCGCGGCCGCTGTGATCGGCATGCCGACGATCCGCTTTCTCGAAGAGAACATCGCGATCGCCAAAGCGTTTCAGCCATTGGGTAAGGGTGAAATGCGCGATTTGGGCGATCGTCTATCAACGTCTCATAAGGCACAACTCGACCGCATCTTTCTTGATCACGTGGACTGCTAACTCTCCGAAGCCGGGATTTCTACGAAACAGCTTCCAGTTGCACCACCCGCTTGGTGAACTCCGCCTTAACCACGCGAATCAGTTCCTGAGTTTTCGCAGGTGTTGCGCGATTCATCGACATAGCGAAGACGTGCACTTTTGTCGCCTCCCAGTCCGGCAGAACTCGGGTGAGACCGGCGCCAAAAGTCGGATGTGAAGCCAAGTGATGGGGAAGGACCGCGATCCCGAGGTGCTCTCGTGCCGCTTGAGCTGACACGATCACACTACTTGACGCGCAAACGCCATGGACCGTGACGGTTTCACGCCTCCTACCTTGGATGAGCTCCCATTGTTTTTCTGTCGAGCTCGTGCCATAGATGTGACGAATGCATGCGTGCTCGCGCAAATCCTGCGGTGACCCAGGAGTTCCTTTGCGTTTTAAGTACAGCTTTGAGGCATACATCATTCTTGGAAAGGAACCGACCGAGCGTACGGCGAACGAAGAGTCGGGCAGCTTCACCTGATGCACCACGACGAACGCGACATCGAGAGCATCGCCAGCGAGATCCGGTTGTCTTTGCGTTGCGATGATTTCGATGGAGACGCTTGGATTGTCCAGGCAATATTTGGCGAAGACCGGCGCTAGAATCGTCATCGCCAAGTCGGAGGGTGTGCCGATCCGAAGGTGACCGGAAACCTTGCTGAAATGCGCGCCGATTTCTTCACGTGTCCGCATCGCTTCGGCAATGATCTTCTGCGACCGTTCGAGAAACTCCTGACCTGATTCGGTCAGCGCGAAGCTTCGTGTTGATCGTCGTATCAGTGGTACGCCCATCTCTTTCTCGAGTTGGGTCATCCGGCGGCTTAGTGTAGACGCAGTGATCCCCAGCGCGGAGGCGGCTCGCCCAAAATTTCGAAGCTTTGCCAATTCCACAAACAGCTCCATCTCAGCAAGCAGACGCATAAAGTCGGAGAAAACCTTCCATCGTATTGATTCATTCAGTTTACGAAATTCTGTACATCGATTTATGTGAGTAATGGTGTGCTCTCGGACGCTTATTGTAGGAGGAGAAAGACCTGCCGGATGCCCGGCTTACCTTATGCCTAATAAGATCCCCCTTCACACAGAGAAAATCAGTCGTCTGAAAGAGCGCCTGACCGGCTCCCTGACGAAACCCGAAGACAAGGAATACGACAAGCAACGAAAGCCATGGCTTGAGGTTGTTGACCAGTTCCCGGCCGTCATCGTGAACGCGGCGAACACCAAGGATATTGTCGAAACCATCCGTTTTGCTCGTGACATGGAACTGTCGCTCGCGGTCCAAAACACGGGGCACGGTGTTGCCGTTCCCTGTGACGATGGGGTTCTGCTGCGGCTTAGTGAAATGAAAGCGATCTCCGTAGATGCTTCTCAGCGCGTAGCCACCATCGAGCCTGGAGCGCAGTCCGGCGATTTGCTTGCGGCAACGGAACCGCACGGTCTCGCGTTTGCCACAGGACAAGCTTCAAACGTAGGAGTTAGTGGTTATACTCTCGGCGGCGGCGTTGGCTGGCTGGCGCGAAAAGAGGGTGCAGCCTGCCGCGCACTACTCTCCGCGACCGTGGTTCTCGCCGACGGCTCGGTCGTGACGGCGAGCTCCACCGAAAACCCCGGCCTGCTCTGGGCGCTTCGCGGAGGCGGCGGAAATTTCGGAGTGGTCGCCTCGATGACATTGAGACTCACGAACCTCGGCAAGGTCTTCGGTGGGATGGCTTACTACCGCATGAAAGATGCGCCGGAGATTCTTCGCTTTTATCGTGACTGGACGGCCGGCCTGAGCAACGACACCAGCACCATTCTTCGATTGACGAAGCTTCCTCCCAAGCCGGGTTTCCTTATGCATCTGCTCACCGAGTCGTGCGCTATCGGAGTTTGTCATGCGGACGAAACGACCGCCAGCAAACTGCAAGATGAACTGAAGCAGCTCAAGTCCGCGGCTCTCGATCAGCTTGAGTTTCGGCCGTATTCCACAATGGCGGAGTTCGACCAGGCTTCAGAAGAGAACGCATCGGCCACCTATGGACACTTGGAATGTTTGAAGAATCTTAGCGATGAAGTTATCGATAAATTGGTCGAGATCGCGAATACGCGTCTTCCTCCGCTCATGCAAATCGAGCTTCAGCATCTCGGTGGCGCTCTAAACAGCGCGGAAACCGACGCCGCCTACACCGCGCCGCGGGCGCCCTTTGCGCTTCATATAGTCTCTCCAGCAATGAAAGCCAGCCTTGGCGAGTTGGCATCTGCCACAGAGGAAGCTTACGATTCGCTTGGACCCGTTTTCACTGGCGAAGTTTCATACAATTTCCTGCGCGGCGACCAACAGGATCGTGTCCCGAATGCCTTCGGAGCACAGAAATTTGCGAGGCTGCAGTCGTTGAAGAAGCAGTACGACCCGACCAATTTGTTCCGTTTGAATCTAAACATTGCCCCAGCCGGCACGTTGACCGCGCGCACATAACGAAACTCGGACAAGATTACCCGCGCCGACTTAGCCGCGGTTATGATGGAACGCTCGCCTACAGCGTGAACCGGCGTACCTCGGAATTCGGCATACGGATGGCGATCGGGGCGCAGCGGCAATCGGTGCTCTGGTTGATCTTGCGCGAAAGTCTCACTATTTGTGTTGTCGGCCTTGTAATCGGCCTTCCCGTTGTCTTCCTTTCCACACGCCTGCTGGAATCGTTGCTCTTCGGGTTAGCCCCGCACGATCCGCTTGTGTTGTGCCTTGCTACGGCCACTATCGTCTTGATCAGCATCGCAGCCAGTCTGATTCCGGCTCGCCGCGCCACCTCGGTCGACCCGGCCATTGCCCTACGCTACGAGTGAAGACGGTCTTCGCCACTTGGGTGCGCGTGCCG